>CM035170.1:86504883-86617345 GCA_020205615.1 Panax quinquefolius | reverse complement strand
AATGGGAGGAGAAAGGTTCGATATCTTTTGGTAATCGTCGTCATGATTTAAAATTGTCTTTATGGTAGTTCCATCTAACTCGCACACTTAATAATGTGTCAATTTGTCCATTGATTGCACGTTGCCCGGTAATAATAAGTCAGTAACTCCCCACAACTTTTCGGGTTATCGGAAGAGTGGACGTTTAATTCGACGTGGCTTTTAACCGATTGACCTTTTGATTCAGAGAAGTAGCATGATGAGGCAACTATAGACTCTACGATTTCCTTTGTTGACTCAACGATCATCTTCTGAGAGATGCTGCAGTGGATGACTTTGTCTTTCCTCCTTACTTAGATGCAGCATAGCTCAATCACTGATGCATTAGAACTTATCTCCTTAACTTGAATGGCTTAGCAGATGTCTCATTCTTTCGGTTCCTTTTAAAATGGTGTACCCTTTGGTAGGACTACGATCGTTGAGTTGTCCTCTACGATCGCTGAGGTTGCACTACGATCGTTTAGTACTATTCAGACTCAACTTTACGATCGTTGACTGACTTGGTTCTTTTGAGATGAACATGATCAAGCATTCCTTCTGGGATAAGGTAGCTCAGGAAGGGCCAACCTCTTAGAGTGAGCTAAGGGTCAGGTCTGTCCCTGAAGCGCTTTCCAGATGAAGTGCTATGGCAATGATTTGCAATAACATCTCATTAGACCTTTTCTGGTGGGGAGGTCTTCTACCAGGTTTAGACAACTGCTTGTTGAAATCTTGGTGTCCTCCTTCTTCTTATACTACGATCATATGTTTGATCGTAGGCACTTCAAGATTATGGATTGGATGGCTGAAGGATTATCAGTAGTACGTTTTGAGACGTTCCTACTGACTATAGATCTTCATTTGGTTCATCAGCTACAAAGTTTTGGGACTCTGTAGTTGGTACATCTCTTCAAGGTTTATTAGTGTTGTTATTCCTTAACAGATCACTGCTCCACCATTGTCGATGCTGTCTTTCCAGATAGATGTGATTCCCTCTTCTTCAGATTCATTTGAAGGCAGCCTTGCATATCTCCTTCTGACTGGAATCTCCATCATCGCTCGGATTTCCTTGTATCATAGAGATGAGTATTTCTAGGATTGATCACTCTACGATCATTTGACAGTACTACGAACGTAGTCTCCTTTGACAGTCCTGAGATTGAGAAGTTCTGCTTCTTGATGAACTTCTTTTGTCTTAAGCTCAATGATCTTCTGTTGTGAGCTTCCCCTGAGAATCCTTTTTATACAACATGCCTTTCTTGATATGAGCATATAGAATCCTCTTTATCTTCTGTTGCATGGCATGCTCCCACATACAAATTTGCAGCCATGTGAGCTCCATTCCGGTTAGCTCAGAGGGTCTTCAAGGACATGCTTGGACATATAGGAACTTTATCAGACTCATTTCTGAACAGTCCTTAGCCTTCTGCTGGTTGAATCTTCTTGACTGAAGTCTTCTGCTTCATCATTCCTTAGTGTGGTCAAACTGACCAAGTACCTGCAGGTTTAAATATATTTCTATTTTTGGTACCCATAGTTACATGGGTCCTGCTAGGTTAGTTTTCTACACCCCTGTTCCTCTTATTTGGATAATCATCATATTTATCATCAACAGACATATCCATGCATGCAACTATCTTATGATAATACATTTTGAGATGCATGATGGTGAGTGTGTGTGGGATTTAGCATCTAATAACACACTCTCTATCTATGATGGTTTCATCATTCACTGGGTTATGTTCACAATGTTTAAGTGTTCATAGAGTGGAAATCAACTCTACAATTTATGAGTGTCTAGTTGATTCATGGAGGTGATCAGTTTCTACAAATCAACAAGATCCTCTTGTAGAACTGATTATACTCTATAAAGTTATCAAACATTTAGAACATAGGTTTGTACATACATACTAACCCACCAGCAGAGATTACTACTCATAAAATATACTAGGCATGTGATGCTCTTATGACCCATTTCAGATTTCCTCCAAGATATCATCTTCAACCTAAAACTTGGATGGAGAGAAAGTTTATAGTCATTTGAGTTTCTATCCTCATGTTACTTTCTCTCTTCACATTTTTAGGTAGATTATGACTTCTTGATGTAAATCTGTTATAGTTCATAGGAGATGCAATTATGATGAATGCATTTATAATAGTGAGGAACCGTACCTTTTTCTTTGTCGATTACTAAGCAGTCATTTATCATGGATATCTTTGAGTTTAGGTATTGATGTGCTTAGCTTTACTTTTGCTCCTGACAGCTCATTGCTCTTGCTGGCCTTTAATCAATCAGTAGTGGTCTTGAAGATATAGGCCAAGAGAATCTCAGCATTAAGATCTTTGACATCCTTTAGCTGACAGAGTTTGCACACAGCTGATGGTTGGCCAGACATAAGTTTGAGAAGATCTTCTTTCTTCTCTCGATAACCATTTCTTAGCATGTATGGCTTCTTCATCTTTCAGGCTGGAGGGTGCTTGACACTTTGTCATTGACGTCTCTTGAGTGTTCTCGTCTAATCTTAGAACTACAAGATTGACTGCAGGCTAGGATTGGTCTTGCTGATGTACCAATAGAGACCATGGACCAATCTGAGCAGCTTCAGGTGTATATGCACATTTAACCTATACACAATATTTCCAACATGTGAGCTCATCTGCACATAACAAGTTATTTACTACTAAACTAAGTTTAGAACAATGTTTGTGCCTGGGATCAGACTCAAAGCGATTAGCTTTTAAATATAGCATGAGAACCTGCTCTGAAACCAATTGTTAGTTCCTAGAGGGCACGATAGATCTAGAAGGGGGGTTGAATAGATCCTTTTTATTTCAAATACTTTTCTAGTTTATATTATTTTGTTCATAATTAACATATGATAAACATAAGAATCTTTTCAAGCACAGCGGAATAAGTAAAAGATCCCCTTCATTGATATATCCATAATCATACATACATTGTTTGTAGAGTAAGATTAGTTGTAAGCAGTTAAAACATACATAGAAGTTATAGCAGTTATAGTACATAATGTAAATGACATAATGTAAAAGACACAAGGAATTTTAAGTGGTTCAGAGACTCAAGCTCCTAATCCACTCTTCTGCTTTCAACTAGCAGGATTTCCACTAAGGAAAGGCGGCACCACAATCACTAAGATTCCTTCAAGGCCGGTGACCTTGGGACTTGATTCACGAAGAACTCCTCAAGGGCGTGACCTTGGAACTCCTCTAGTTCCCTAGGAAATCTTCAAGCCCAGCAGGCTTGGAACTTCGTTTAGTCCCTCCGGACAAGGACCCTTTGGCCCTGCTTTGTTTAGTCCCCCTGGATAAGGACCCCTCAGGCCCTGGCTTTTTTGAGTTGTTTGTTTGTTGTTGCTGGAGTCGGTGCTGAGCAGCTAAGATGTCTTCATACTCTGAACATCTTCTATCCTTAGCAGCTCTGCTTGATCATCCTTGAAGAACAGTTGAGTGTTGCATGATGCTCAGCTTCTTAGGTTACTCAACTACTCCGGATGACCCCTTGATGAACTGCCTTGAAGATCATTCTCCTTGGTACTTGATGGCTTCACATGAGAGGCTTCTAAGATGACTGTAAGCACTTCTGTTATGTACTTAAAAGTTGTCTCATGCTTGACACCAAGATGGCTTTTGTGATCTCCTTTCTTGCTACTCGATGCCTTCTCATGATGGACTTGCTAAGATGACCATAAGCTCTTCTCTGTTGTACTTAGAGTCTTCTTATGATGGACATCCAGATGGCATGATGCTCTCCTTTCTCTCGGCAGTTCAGAACACTCTTCATGTAGTAGAACTCTCACTTCTACATTTTTCTTTATCTGTCTTCTGAGTGTTCTTGGTGGATCGTGGAGTGAGCCTGCGGACTCACTATCTTACAAGGTTTAGATCAGTCCACCTTTTCTTCAAACTCGGCAACTCCAGCAACCTTAGAGCTTTGAAGCTCTTTCTCATTTATACTTCTTCTAAATCCTTCCGTTGGAAAGTAACCGCTGAAGGCTATTCAAATATCTTCACAAATCTCAAGTTGCTTGATGTAGACTGCTTGATGTGACTTGTCATACTTTTTTCTCGACTGCGATCTCTTTGTTTCACCTACCCTGTCAGATGTATCACTTTACTGTATTGGGCAGGTTCAAGACTTTATTTCTTCTGATTTCTAGATCAGAGGTTGTCCTTTTGCATCAATGCTCTCAATAAGCACTTGTCCGAATATTACCCTTCAGATTGAACCGTTACCAATGCTTCAGTCTTCAGGTATTCGAACTCTACGATTTTGATGCATGTCTTCAAGGACCTGATCGTAGTGTCTTGATGATTGTTGCTCGTTGACTAGTAGAGTTAACACTATGATCCTGAAGAGTGTTGATTGGATTTTCAATGTAGAACACCTCTTCCTTGTATTGTGCAGTGCTTCAATACTTTTGTCTACTTCCGATTTGTTCTCTCGAATCGATGGCCTAATTCCTTACTCTGGTCCCCTCGAACATCAAGACACTTGATTTGTGGTAGCGTCCAACTTGCTTTCTCCTTGTGATCTCCGTTCACTTATCATCAATGAACTGACCCTGCACTTAATCACTTTAGCCTTGCTCTTCAGAGGCTGACCAGTATCTCGGTTCACCTTCCATCAGTTCCTTCTTTGTTTGGTAAACACTACGATCTTGGTTGCTTCCAAGATCGTTGTCTTCTATACACTTGATAGCTACTACATAAGATGACTTTCCTTAGTCAGCTTCTGAAGTCTTCTTTGGATCTCCTTGTGGAAGACTTCATCATGAATGGCCTTACACCTCAATCTTAATGCTGATTGGGTTTGTACTGAGATCTTCTGTTAGCCTGCATGCCATTCGTTAAGTGCTCTCTGGTTCCCTTACTGTGGAATGCATCTTTGCAGTGCCAACCAGAGGCTTCGTATCTTTGGATATTCTGGGAGTGCTCATTCGTTGAGAACCGTATCTGCTCTACGATTCTGACTTAGCATTGTGAACACTTCTATTGGAGTCATGATTCTGCACTCTACGATTCAGCTTCGGCTGTGCAGACACTACGATCCCGAGATCAAATATTGACACTCTACGGTTTCTGCCTTGTGCTTGTTATCTTCATCTGATCTTGCTCAACTACGATCTCTGCATATAATCAATAGACTCTACGAACTCAGAGTGTGATCTACGATCCTTGACTTGGCTTCGACATCAGTAGACTCTACGACTCTGAGTGTAGTCTGCGTTTCTGTTTTTGGCTTCGGCAGATGGTGTGAGACCCCAGATTTTATCAATAAAGATTTAAATTTTGTTGAAATAATTTTTTAATATTATGGTGTGAATTTAAGATAATATTATAGTTGTGGGTAGTATTTATAAATTTTGCAAAGTATGCAAGTGGTTATATTATATTCGATTGGTGGGAGAATATTCGGTTTAGCGAGGAATATTAAGTACAACTACTCAATCATTGGTGGACCTACATCGGAATTATTATTGTCGGATTGAGAAACGACAAAAATATTTTATTGAAATAACGGCGGAAGTTTTACCATGGTTCTTTGTTGAACTACTCGGTAGTAAAAAATACAAGATGTCACGTGTGGTTGCATAGTAAGATGCGGTATTGATTATTGATGCTTATGTGAGAAGTCACTCGGTTTGATTCCATTATTGTCGATTAATAATATGAATTATTATAGCGATAATGACGTTTTGTTTTATTCGTATTATTAAGCGTAATAAAAGCGAAACATCTTTTTATATAAAATAGAATACTTTATTAAAGTTATTACTATAAATAGAATATATTATATTTTATTATGCATAGTAGTGTTAGTAGTGTTTTGCATAGTGTTTTTGCATAGTATTGCATAGTGTTTGCATAGTAAAATGTTTTTATATAAATAGAATATATTTTATTTTATTTAAAAGATTTTTCTTTAAATATGGACCGTCGATTAAAGTAAATCAATCTGGACCGTTCATGGATTAATTCTTATGCATTCCATTTTCCTATAAATAGAAGCTCATTCCTTCATTATTTTCTTACGAATTCATTGAAACTCTAGAGAGAAATTATAGAGAGAAGCTATAGAGAAAGTTATAGAAAGAAGAAGAGTATTACGCTGCTTCACTACTTCTATATTAGGTTCTTTTACGGTGAGGGGTGTTATTCTTTCTTCTTCAAGAGAACTTACATTATTCCATTCATTATTATTACGTTGAATAACTTTTGTAAAAGTGGCATACCCTATACATAACTTTGTATCTGTGGCATACCCTATACTTGGTGAAATCCTTATGTTATTCCATTGCTTATTATTACATTGGAATAACTTTTGTATCTGTGATTTACCCTATACTTGGTGACATTCTTCTATTATTACATTGGAACATCCATGCTCGTGTGTTTTACACGGACACGGTTCCGCTTTTTATTATTATTGTTGGAACATCACATGCGTGTGTTTTACAGGACTGGTTTAAATCTTTATCATTACATTGGAATATCTATCGTGTGTTTTTACGGACGGGTTCCATCTTTATTATTCTGTTGGAACATCCCGTCAAATTGTGAATTTCACACGACACGGTTTAGATTATTATTATTCTGTTGGAATAACTTTATACATCTGCAATACCGCATGCATGGTGATTTCTTTTGTTATTCCATTCTTTATTATACCCGGTTGGTTAAAACTTTGACTTCTATACTCCATGAAATTAGTAGAATATCCTTGATATTTGCGTTTCATCCAAATATCTTTTCATGGATATATTCTTCCGATCATTCTTGAATTTTACTCTCTGAAAGCAAGATCATGTTGACAATTTGGACGTTAATAATTCATGGATTAAATAATTCTTGAACTTGTTTTATTGAATTACTATGTCATTGTCATCATCCTCATGTTATATTATGTTATCTTTGGCTTACGATGCATAGATGAACTTAGTATGATTATGACCGAGGATCATTCGGTATAATCGTGACTTGATATAAATGATGTGACAAAAGTCCTCGGTGGTCTGTGTAATGCGATGATGGATAGTTTTTGGTATGATTATGACCAAGGGTGATTCGGTATAGTCATGACCATTGATAATTTGATGAAAATCCTTGACAAGTAGTGCGGGGATGATTAGATGTGGTGGTTTATTTATTAAAATTTGAGTCTCAAATGATAAAATTGATGAAAACCTTTTAAAACCTAAAAGATAGTAGACTTTATTCTCTACTTGACTCTTTTAATGGATTGCTTATTCCATTACTTGATTAAAGCTGGTTGTCTATTGTATTTTATCGGTTTAACATTGTTGAAGGCTAATGATAATTTATTACGCATTATCTTAGTCATAATATTTCTTCTTGGGCTAGTTGAGCTCACCCTTTCTTTCACCGTTTCTCTTGAAATGAGAACATAGCATTTGGGACGAGTCGGGAGCGAAGTAATGGTCCGGAGGATAGCATTAGTAGTCCTCACTATTCGTGAAATAGTGTGATAATAGTTGTAATGAGGACTCCTTTTGAGTTTGTATAATATCTAGTAGACAATATTTGTATTCAAACTCACGTTTTATGTCGTATTATTACCTGACAGTTAGGTTAGTAAGTTGTATTTGAATTTATGTACCATGTAAGTGGCGACCCAAGATGGGTTACGTATACCC
Source organism: Panax quinquefolius (assembly GCA_020205615.1). NCBI lineage: Eukaryota > Viridiplantae > Streptophyta > Magnoliopsida > Apiales > Araliaceae > Panax > Panax quinquefolius. The sequence continues at coordinate 86,609,651 of CM035170.1, read as the reverse complement.
TAATTTTGGAGGCGCCACGGTTGGTATCGAGCTTAGGATATGATCCACGGCGAGATGTGAGATAAGAACTAGGAGGGAGAGCGGGAATTCCTTCGCTAGTATGACCTACCTAAATTTATTTGGTATTTAATTGGTCATCGAGTATAGGGATAATATGTGATATGTTAATTAACCCTTGTTTTGTGATGGTGTTTGAGAATGATATCGAAAATCTTTGAGATAAGCAATGAAGCACATGAGAGTGTTGATTCAAACTCAAACAAAAGGTAACGACCAACAATACGATAATAATCATATTGGTGGCAATGGCTATCAGAACAATGATAACCATCGTGGGGGAAATTATCATGTTAAGAATGGTAACCACTTCGGTGGTAATCATGGCAAAGATAATAGAAGTGGAAATTGCAAGAAGAGAAGGTCACTTAGCTCGATTTTGTCATTTACCGAAGACAAATTCAACTAGGATGGAGGCACCAAAGGCTGTCCCAGACAAACCAAAGCCGGTAGTTTAAGAGAGAGCGTTTTTTTTTTTTCTCGTGACGAGGAACCTGAATAAGATTATCACGGGTAAGTAATCATAAGCTCTTGCGAAGTCTATACCGTGTTAGATACCAGTTCTATCCACTCTTTTATTTCACCTAGTTGCGTTCAACGTTTAAATTTAACTCCGAAGAAGTTAAACTTTGACTTATTGGTTGAAACTTCGTTAGTAGGAGCCTTCGTTACCGCTACTATTTTTAAATCTTGTTTAATTCAAATAAACACTTTCACGATCTTATCTCTTTGAAAATACTTGCCTTTGAGGTAATTTTTGAAAACGATTGATTAACTACTCATTATTCTTTTTGTAAGGTTGTTAGCTTTCATATTCCTAACCAACCTGTTATACTCTAATTCAAAGTAACCAAATCCTAAAGTTAATCAACTTTGTTATATCAAGTCATAAGTAAAGAGCCCGATCCTTTTCGTTGTTGACTTCCTTGTGTGGAATGCAATGCTTTAAAGCAGGACTTTACGTGGCGGCGTCGATTGAAGATGGCAAGTTTATAGGTATCATTATGAGGTGCTATCTAGGTTAAGGGATAGAAGTCACAGTTGGTATCAATGTGACGTCTTATCCAAGTCTTGGATGAGAGTCACATTTTGAATGATATTTCTATTATTAATAAATTTCCTGGCGTATTCTTGAAGACTTCTTAGCCTACTTAGAATGTAAAATCAAATTTTGTATTGACCCCAGTACAAAAACCCATTTCTTAAACCCTCAAATATTTCTTCAACTAAAATGAACAGTTTACGTGGTTTATGATGAAAGTCATAATAAAAGCATTGGACTAATGAAAATCATGGGTATATGAAGTATTAGTAAGTGTTATGATGAGTTATGTTGGTTATTATGTGAAAACATGAAAGTTTCTTAGAAATCACAAAGAGTTGAAAATCAGATTTTGGTGAAAAATGTAACATGAAATTCAATTGACCATATCTCCTATTATATTTTGAATTTTTGAATGTGGTCAAGTCCTAGAGTTAGATCTACGAGTTACCTAACTAATCCAAGTGGAATTACTGGAAAAGGTGTTGTAGATTTTTGTGTGGACTGATTTTAGCAAAGGAGGCCAAAGCTGTAAATTTCGAAAATGCTACTGCCCAGAAACTTTAAGGGGCTGTTTCGGCCACTTAAATTATGAGAAAAATTCTGGCCTTTTGGGACATGAAGGTATATGGTATAAAGTATCTCCTGTCCAAAAATGAGCTCATTCTGACTTAAAATGAGCAAGTTATGACTCTTTCAATATTTAGGTTTTTCAAAAAAACGCTATAACCAGGAGTTCTATAACTCAGATGACCATGAAATTTAAACTGGAAGCTCACGTTAATATGTGTAAGGTCCTGCCAAGATTTGGGAATTTTGGAGTTAAACTTGAGGTAGCTAATTTCTTAAGGAATTAATTAGAAATTGATTTTTGAAAATAGTAAATGAATTTTAAAAATTAGAAAAAATATATTTTCATTATGGGACTATATTATGCTAAATCCCAGAAAAGAAATATTTTTGGGACTAATTTGGTATTTTTCATGAAAATAGTTTAATTCTGAACATATGAGTTAAATATGTTATGTGAAGTAACAAAGTTGAAAATAGGATTTTATGGCTAGAGAATCCTATATAGAGTATATGCATATTTTTTGATGAGTGATTTGATAATTGGTGATGATATTGTATGAGTATGGCATTTTGAATGATTAAATGCATTATATGGTAAAAGCGTAAACAATTGAGATAAATTGTTTATAAATTTAAGAAGTGATTAAAATATTGTTATAATATTAATGTTATTAGATTATGAGATTATTAAGTGATTGATAACATGGGGATATTCTTGAATCTGGATAAATTATATTATAAATGTTTAATATTTATCCTTTATCTCATTTGATTGATTCTTTATATCATTATCCTCGTGTTTATATTATGTTGAAAGTCATACATGGCTGTAGTGCATAGATGGACTTGGTATGATTATGACCACGGATTATTCGGTATAATCATAACAAGTAATTGAATACACAATTATCTTTGGTAGTAGTGCATGGATAATTTGTGGTCGTGATCTTAATGAATACACAATTATCTTTGGGTCGTAGTGCATGGATAATTTGTGGTCGTGATCTTAATGAATACACAATTATCTTTGGTAGTAGTGCATGGATAATTTGTGGTCGTGATCTTAATGAATACACAATTATCTTTGGTAGTAGTGCATGGATAATTTGTGGTCGTGATACTAATGAATACACGATTATCTTTTGGTAGTAGTGCATGGATAATTTGTGGTCGTGATACTTAATGAATACACAATTATCTTTGGTAGTAGTGCTTGGATAATTTGTGGTCGTCGATATCTAATGAATACACAATTATCTTTGGTAGTAAGCATGGATAATTTGTGGTGCGTGATCTTAATGAATATCCTTGGCACGTAGTGCGGGGATGATTAGATGATATGGATTAATTATTAATTTGAGTCTCGTGAATGAAATATTAATTCATGGATGTGGTAAAAGTCATCTTTGGTAGTAGTGCATTGATAGACTTGGTATGATTATGACCACGGATTATTCGGTATAATCAAGGCCAGTAATTGAAAACACGAATATCCTTAGCGATTGGTGCATGGATAATTCGTGGTCGTGATCTTATTAAGGCTGCGTCTCGGCATTATTGGTTTCTGGTTGTATATCTTTGGCTTTCAGTAGTGCAAAGATGAATTGTTAATGAATATCTTTGGTAGGATTGCAAAAATGAATTTAATGTTTTCAACGATAAAGGTATTCAAGGTATCCTCACCTCTTTTATCATATCAGTATCGTACCCTAATTTCGAGGAAGTAAATTCCATAAGGAGGGAGATTGTGAGACCCCGATTTTATCAATAAAGATTTAAATTTTGTTGAAATAATTTTTTAATATTATGGTGTGAATTTAAGATAATATTATAGTTGTGGGTAGTATTTATAAATTTTGCAAAGTATGCAGTGGTTATATTATATTCGATTGGTGGGAGAATATTCGGTTTAGCAGGGAATATTCGTACAACTACTCAATCATTGGTGGACCTAATAATGTAAATTATTGTCGGATTGAAAACGACAAAAATATTTTATTGAAATAACGGCGGAAGTTTTACCATGGTTCTTTGTTGAACTACTCGGTAGTAAAAGTACGATGTCGTGTGGTTGCATAGTAGCAATACGGTATTGATTATTGATGCTTATGTGAGAAGTCACTCGGTTTGATTCCATTATTGTCGATTAATAATATGAATTATTATAGCGATAATGACGTTTTGTTTTATTCGTATTATTAGCGTAATAAAAGCGAAACATCTTTTATATAAAATAGAATACTTTATTAAAGTTATTCTATAAATAGAATATATTATATTTTATTATGCATAGTGTTGCGTAGTGTTTTGCATAGTGTTTTGCATAGTATTGCATAGTGTTTGCATAGTAAAATGTTTTTATATAAATAGAATATATTTTATTTTATTTAAAAGATTTTTCTTTAAATATGAATAAAAGTCAGATTAAAGTAAATCAATCTGGACCGTTCATGGATTAATTCTTATGCATTCCATTTTCCTATAAATAGAAGCTCATTCCTTCATTATTTTCTTACGAATTCATTGAAACTCAGAGAGAGAAATTATAGAGAGAAGGTTATAGAGAGAAAGTTATAGAAAGAAGAAGAGTATTCTCGCTACTTCACTACTTCTATATTAGGTTTCTTTTACGGTAAGGGGTGTTATTCTTTCTTCTTCAAGAGAACTTACATTATTCCATTCATTATTATTACATTGAATAACTTTTGTAAAAGTGGCATACCCTATACATAACTTTTGTATCTGTGGCATACCCTATACTTGGTGAAATCCTTATGTTATTCCATTGCTTATTATTACATTGGAATAACTTTGTATCATGCTGATTTACCTATACTTGGTGACATTCTTCTATTATTACATTTGGAACATCACATGCGTGTGTTTTACAGGACTGGTTCCGCTTTTTATTATTACATTGGAACATCACATGCATGTGTTTTACAGGACACGGTTAAAATCTTTATCATTGTTGGAATATCCTATCTCTGTGTGTTTTTTAGGATCCAGTTCCATCTTTATTATTCTGTTGGAACATCACGCTTGGTGTGAATTTCACGACACTGGTTCCGTTATTATTATTCTGTTGGAATAACTTGCCTATCTGCAATACCGCATGCGTGGTGATTTCTTTTGTTATTCCATTCTTTATTATACCCGGTTAGTTAAAACTTTGACTTTATACTCCATGAAATTAGTAGAATATCCTTGATATTTGTGTTTCATCCGATATCTTTTCATGGAAATATTCTTACGATCATTCTTGAATTTTACTTCTGAAAGCTTGATATCATGTTGACAATTTGGACGTTAATAATTCATGGATTAAATAATTCTTGAACTTGTTTTATTGAATTACTATGTCATTGTCATCATCCTCATGTTATATTATGTTATCTTTGGCTTACGTGCATAGATGAACTTAGTATGATTATGACGAGGATCATTCGGTATAATCATGACTTGATATAAATGATATGACAAAAGTCCTCGGTGGCACCTGTAATGCGTTGATGGATAGTTTTGGTATGATTATGACCGGGGGTGATTCGGTATAGTCATGACCATTGATAATTTGATGAAAATCCTTGACCGTTAATACGGGGATGATTAGATGTGGTGGTTTATTTATTAAAAAGTGAGTCTCGGTGATAAAAATTGATGAAAACCTTTTAAAACCTAAAAGATAGTAGACTTTATTCTCTACTTGACTCTTTTAATGGATTGCTTATTCATTGCAGTTAAACCGGTTGTCTATTGTATTTTATCGGTTTAACATTTGTTGAAGGCTAATGATAATTTATTCGCATTATCTTAGTCATAATATTTCTTCTTGGGCTAGTTGAGCTCACCCTTTCTTTCACCGTTCTCTTCGAGGAAATGAGAACATAATTTGGGAGATAGTCGGGGAGCGAAGTAATGGTCGAGAGGATAGCATTAGTAGTCCTCACTATTACGTGAAATAGTGTGATAATAGTTGTAATGAGGACTCCTTTTGAGTTTGTATAATATCTAGTAGACAATATTTGTATTCAAACTCACGATTTATGTCGTATTGTATACGACAGTTAGGTTAGTAAGTTGTATTTGAATTTATGTACCATGTAAGTGGCGACCCAAGATGGGTGGCGTATACCTAATTTTGAGGCGTCACAGATGGCTCTGCCTCAGTAAAATGTATTTGTCTCTATTATTCGAACACGACTTCCCCAAAGACACTACGATCCCGAGGAAGCTCTTCGATATACACTACGATCCTTCTTCGCTTCCCCTAGTAGTTTACTGAACTCCGAGATCTACTATCTTGCATACTCTATTACGCCTCGATAGCTCAGAGTTAACCTTGACTCACTGGCGGAGACACGACTTACAGCAAAGGTTCTCGACGATTAGACTAGCCTATCTATTACATCATAAGATCAACCTAACATGCTTGATCTTTCTATCTTTATAGTCCTTGTACATCTTTTCTTTTTAAGGACTTTACAAAGCTGTCTTTCTTATGTAGGATCAACCTAACATATTTGATCAATTCATTCTAAGTCCTTGTACACATATTTCTATTATCTATCGATTGGACTTTCTGACTTTTCTTAATACAAGCATACTTGCATATTATTCATTCATATACATATATATCATAATCAAATCATATATAAATAGGAATAACATTCACATGCTTATTCCTGACAGATATTATGAACCGAGTATTCAAGGATTATTTGGATCAGTTCGTTGTTGTCTTTATTGATGACATCCTCATATATTCCAAAAGTCGTGAAGATCATGAGCACCATTTGAAGTTGGTACTGTAAAGGCTTCGTGATAACAAGCTATATGCCAAGCTGAAGAAATGCGAGTTCTGGCTTGAGGAAGTAGCATTCATTGGGCACGTAATGTCAAAACATGGAGTATCTGTTGACCCGACGAAGATTGAAGCAATACAAAGTTGGGAGCAACCGAAATCGGTGACCGAAGTATGTAGCTTTTTGGGCTTAGCTGGTTATTATCGGAGATTTATGGAAGGATTTTCTAGAATCGCTACTCCGTTAACCCAGCTGACTCGTAAAGATACAAAATTCGTATGAAGCAAGGAGTGCGAGAAGAGTTTCCAAGATCTTAAGAAAAGACTCATTTCGGCACCTGTTCTGACAATACCATCTGGTACGGATGGATTTTTTATCTACAGCGATGCTTTAGGCAAAGGGTTAGCATGTGTTCTCATGCAATGTGGGAAAGTCATAGCCTATGCCTCGCGACAACTTAAAGAATATGAGAGGAATTATCCTACTCATGATCTAGAGTTGGCAGCAGTGATTTTTGCGCTAAAGATCTGGAGGCACTATCTATATGGGGAAAAAGTAGAGGTATATTCAGACCATAAAAGCCTCAAATATTTCTTCACCCAAAAGGAACTTAACATGTGGCAACGTCGTTGGCTCGAGCTATTGAAAGACTACGACCACACCATTCAATACTATCCTGAAAAAAACGAACGTGGTAGCTGACGCATTGAGTAGAAGATCATACGCGGGAACAAATGCGATGTTGTTAAAACAAAGGCCCATTTTGTGTGATTTACAAAAGATGAAGATAAAATTCAAGAATCCGGGGACCCATGCAATGATGTCAAGTATACGCATAGAACCGACTTTAATCAAAAAAGTTAAAGTTGCTCAAGCCACAGATCCGGAGCTGATGCGTATGAAGAAGAAAGTACAAGAAGGTACTATTCAAGAAGCAAGAATCGATGAAGAAGGAATACTTCGAGTCCACTCCAGACTTTATGTTCCTAATGATTCTGACTTGAAGCATAGAATCATGATGGAGGCACACAACACACCGTTTGCAATCCATCCTGGGAGTACCAAAATGTATCATGATCTTAGACATACATTTTGGTGGAACAATATGAAGAGAGAGATCGCGAAGTTTATATCTAGGTGTTTAACTTGTCAACGTGTAAAGGCGGAGCATCAAGTGCCAAAAGGTCCATTGCAACCACTTGAGATTCCGAAATGGAAGTGGGAACACATTACCATGGATTTCGTTACGGGTCTTCCCACGTTTTCTCAAGACATAAATGCTATTTGGGTTATTGTTGATAGATTAACCAAGTCTGCTCATTTCTTGCCGATACGGGAGACTTATTCCCTTGAACGTCTTGCTAGTATGTATGTGAATGAGATTGTGAGGTTGCATGGCATGCCAGTATCCATAGTTTCGGATCGTGACCCAAGATTCACTTCAAGATTTTGGGTTAGCTTGCAAAAATTTATGGGTACTGATTTACGGTTCAGTTCGGCATACCATCCTCAAACGGACGGACAATCAGAGAGGACTATTCAAACTCTTGAAGATCTATTAAGACTTTATGTCCTCGATTTCAAAGGGAGTTGGGATAAGTACCTACCATTGGTGGAATTCTCCTACAACAACAGTTATCAGGAAAGTATAGGTGTGGCTCCATTTGAAGCATTGTATGGACGAAAGTGTCGCTCTCCAGTATGTTAGGATGAGGTAGGAGAAGCAACGTTGTTGGGACCAGAGTTGGTACGAATGACTACAGAGAAGATCCAAATGATTCGACAACGTATACAAACGGTACAGGATCGACAAAAGAGTTATGTGGATCTTCATTGAAAGGACGTGGAATTTAGTATTGGGGATCATGTATTGTTGCGTGTGGCTCCATGGAAGGGAGTTACAAGATTTGGGAAGAGAGGAAAGCTCAATCCACGATTTATTGGTCCATTTCAGATTCTTGACCGAGTAGGAAATGTGGCCTATAGACTCGCGTTACCTCCAAGTATGTCTTGTGTTCATAATATTTTTTCATATATCTGTGCTTCGTAAATATGTGAAAGACCCGAACCATGTCATTGAGTTAGAACCGGACGAGATAGCCGAAGACTTAACGTACGAAGAGGTACCTGTCAAAATCTTGGATATGAAGGAACATGTCCTACGCACGAAGGTCATACCACAAGTTAAAGTTTTGTGGAAAAACTATGCTATTGAGGAAATGACCTGGGAGTTGGAAACGGAAATGAAAGCGATGTATCCTCATCTTTTGAAAACACACAGTATGCGTCACGTCGATTTCGAGGGGCGAAATTGCATAAGGAGGAGAGGTTGTAAGACCCCAACTTATTATAAATAAAATTAAATTTTCTCTATTTATTATTTTGAAATAGTAAGGGTTGATTTGATTAATGTGGTTAGTTGTGGGTAAAATGCGCAAATATTTTAAATAAGCAAGTGGTTATAATGAAAAGCGATTGGATGAAGAAAACGACAAGTATAAGTTGTTTATAAATAATTGGTAGCTTGATTATTCAAGTATTATCTTGTTGGAATACCCGGTGGTTAAAACACGAGAATCTGGCGTTGTTGCACAAGATAGCACGGTATTGCACAAATTATTGATTCTTACGTAAAGAAAGCACTACTCAATAATTATTACTGATAATTCTTTATTAAGATTTTATTTTATTGATTCAATAATTGTTGCATTGATATTCTATATTCTTTGTTGTTTGATAATTGTCACTACACAAAGTATTTTCCATTATCGAAGCAATAATTCATATTATCTGAATAATATTATTAGATAACATTATTGGCAATGTCTAGAAAGTTTACATACAGGAGAGGTTTAGTCACCTAATCATGGCGCAAGAAGGAGAAATCCTTATTGAAAGCCCCTCTTTCTGAGGCTCGTTTGTTGTCGATTATTGTGATTACGTAATATTATTTGTGAATAATTAATTATTGATTTATATGATGAGAAAATTATTCATTTTATGTGGATATAGATGGGAAAAAAATTTTAAAGTGACAATTGTTGAAAATCAATATTTTATCTTTTCTGATAAAATAATATTTTATTATATTATTATAATATAATAATGATAGTATTTTTATAATGAATGTGGGATATATGAGTATATGAGAAGGAAGAGTATTTTTATTGCAAAAGTTGTTTAAAACATGTTAAACATGTCTATGGGCCCATTTCTTGACTGAAATTTGATTATAGACTGTAGAATCGCCCGTTTGTGGATTTCGGTCAATTTCTGTTTGGAATTTGGAAAACTTTCTTCTGCAAAGTTGTAGATAATGGAATTTCCTATAGAAAGACATAGGGTTCGAATTTTTCTGACAAAAGGGCTATTTATTATGAATTACTGAAGTTCCGAAGTTCCGAAATAATTGATTTTTGGAAGTTTTAATTATTTTTTTCAAAGAAAACATTTTTGGTGAGTTAAGTGGGTCTAACATGTGACATTAATGGCTGAATTCAGATCTACAAAGGTTGGCGTAGGAAACTTAATAATATATATTAATATTATATTAAATTTTCTGCTTTGGTGTTCTAAGCATTTTCCTATAAATAGGGTGCTTAGGTTAGAATTAAAAATCACACTAGAAACTAAAGTTTTCTCTCTCTTTCTCTCTCGATATATTGAGCGTATTTTTGTGAGTATTTTAGTACTTTGAGTATTGCTATACGGTGCAAGTTCTTTCAGCACTATATCCAGTATTCTAGTCAGAAGTACTATCCTTTCGAGGTAAGAGATGTTATTTTCTTCGTAAGTGATATTATTTCTTCAATATCATTATGCTGAAATATTGGTTGGAACTTTTTATCAAATTTGGAACTTTTTCATGTCGGGGTTACTATTCATGAGTTGCTATTCACGAGTTACTATTCATGAGTTACTATTCACGAGTACTATTCACGAAGCATGATGATTTTTTTGTGAAATTTTTATCTTTTAGTGTCGGAGTTACTATTCACGAATACGACACTATTCACAGAAAAATTAAATTTTCGTTTTTCGTCCAAAATATCTATTATGGATACTAGCTTTGATTGTATCCATGTTTTGATCATTCTTGAATTTTACTCCACTATGATTATTTATGAGGTATTTTTGGACATGGAATAGCTGAAATACGAATCCTTAATATTTATTCTTTTGTTTTACTGGATTCGTTTTTTTTAAAATATTTTTCATCATCCTCCATCCTAAATGATGATATAATTGAATATCTTTGGCCTGTAGTGCAAAGATTAATGATTTCTGATGAATATCTTTGGCCAGTAGTGCAAAGATGAACAGGTGTTTAGATGAACATGACCAACTAATGAATATCTTTGGCCTGTAGTGCAAAGATGAATATTTGATTTCAGTTATATATTGATTGATGTTACAGGGATAAAAGATAAACGATGAACTTTTAAATTCATATATAGAAGATAGTAGATTTCATTCTCTACTTAACTCTTCTAATAAATTATTATTTTCGCTGCGAATATTGATTTCAAACTTATTGTCTATTGTATTCTATTAGATTTTTTCCTGTTGAGGACTAACGATAATTTGTTTTATATTATCTTAGTCATAATATTCTTTACTGGGCTAGTTGAGCTCACCCTTTTCCTTTTGTTCCATTTTTCTTCTCAGGAGGCGAGAATGTAGCGAAAGTCTTAGTGAGGGGTATGGAATGAAGGTTCTAGAAAGTCGTTTTTAGTAGTCATCACCATTTTTATAAAATAATATATCAATAATTGTAATGAGGACTTATTTGAGTGTGGATATTGTCTAGATGACAATATTTGTTTTTAAACTCACGATTTTTTTATGTTGTATTAATAAAGTTGTAGTTGTATACGATGTCATACCATGTATTTTGTTATTTCAGAATGGGTGTTGTATACCTATTTTGGGCGTCACAATTTTATTTTAATTGCATATTTTATACAACTTTTTGCAAGGACTATTAAAATGTTGCCTTAAATTAAGATAATAATAATAATAATAGTACTAATAATAATAATAATAATAACACTTATAATAATAATAATAAAATAATAATAATAATAATAATAATTGTAATAATAATAATAATAATAATAATAATAATAATAAATTATAATAATAATAATAGTAGTACTAATAATAATAATAATAATAATAATAACAATAATAATAATAATAATAATAATAATAATAATAATAATAATAATAATAATAATAATAATAATAATAATAATATCAAAATAATAATAGTACTAATAATAATAATAATAATAATAAAGAATAATAATAATAATAATAATAATAATAATAATAATAAACTACTACTAATAATAATAATAATAGAATAATAATAATAATAATAATAATAATAATAATAATAATAATAATAATAATAATAATAATAATAATAATAATAACAACAACAAAAATAATAATAATAATAATAATAATAACAATAATAGTAATAATAATAATAGTAGTACTAACAATAATAATAATAATAATAACAACAACAACAACAACAACAATAATAATAATAATAATAATAATAATAACAAGTAATAATAATAATAATAGTACTAATAATAGTACTAATAATAATCATAACAATAACAATCATAATAATAATAATAATAATAATAATAATAATAATAATAATAATAATAATAATAATAATAATAATAATAATAATAATTCTTGCAAGATAATAACAACTAGGCCTAGGTGGTTGAGTGGTCATTGGATTAATTAATATTTCAAATTAGAGGTCTTGGGTTCGAATCTGTGCATCAACATATTTTTTGGGATATAGTTTAATATTCGCTACGTCATCCACATATGATATGTGCGTGTGTGTGTGTGTGTATATATATATATACTCTTTTCAAAATTTCTTATCAAACTAAACAAAATACTAAACAAATCTCAACATTAAACTAAATATATATAAAGTAACTATGAATATTTTTATATATAAATATATATATATAAACAAATATTCATATAAATATTTATAAATTTATCTCTAAATATTCATATAAATATTTATAACAAATATTCATATCTAAATTTTATAAATTTTAGATGAAATATTTATAAATTTATAAATAAATATTTGTTTCTAATTTTTAAAGATAAATTTATATAAATATTTGTTTATAAATATTTATATGAATATTTAGAGATAAATTTATAAATATTTATATGAATATTTGTTTATATATATATATTAAAATATTAATAGTTACGTTATATAAATATTCATAATTACTTTATATATATTTAGTTTAATATGGAGATTTAAGATGTGTATATATATAGATGATAATAGAATTTATCTAATACACAAAAAATATAACATAAGAAGCAAAAATATCACATATAGGTTTCGAACATAAGACCTATGGGTTATTGGGTCATTAAGCTACCACTAAGCCATTCTAATTTATTAATTAACTAAACTACCGTCATAACTTGTAGCGGTAGACAGTGTAGCACATGAGCAAATGAGGGGCAAATGAGTAATTTCTATTTGTGCAGTCATAATTTCTATGATGGCCAAGAATGGGGGCCTATATATATAGTCGTGTATATTCTATTTGTGCGCAGTCTTTCAAAACTGTGTCATTTTGACATATTTGTTTTTAATTTCTGATTTGGGAGGAGAGAAACTATTTTTTTAATATAAAAAAATCTGCCAAAACGACATAGTTTTGGCAGACTATGCACAAATAAATTATATACAACTGTGTATGACCATATTGCTCTATATATTAACTTACCAAATTATAATTATTAACTTGTTACAATTTTTTTACTTAAAAAACTTAATTGCGTGTCGAGAGGCGGGAGCAAAAGACAATATAATTTTGAAAAAAAGAATTAAATATTCAATATAATTAATGGCTGAAATTGAAAAAAGTAAAAGTTTTGCCGTTAAAATTGTAGTGGCAGTAATTACACTTACTAATCTACTAAAGTAAGTGTAATTATTGTCGCTACAACTTGTAGCAGTAAGACTTTTATTTTTTTCAATACCAACCATTAATTATATTGATCAATGATGGAAAACGATTGAGATGATGGTTCTTTGGAATAGACTCTAATAACCTAATAACATGAATTTGAATCCATATAATATATATATATATATATATATATATATATATATATATATATATATATATACATACATACATACATACATACATACATATTCTTTTAAAAATTTCTTGTCAAACTAAATAAAATACTAAACAAATCTCAACATTAAACTAAATATATATAAAGTAACTATGAATATGTTTATATACAAATATATATGTAAACAAATATTCATATAAATATTTATATATTTATCTCTAAATATTCATATAAATATTTATAAAAATATTCATATCTAAAATTTATAAATTTTAGATGAAATATTTATAAATTTATAAATAAATATTTGTTTATAAATTTTAAAGATAAATTTATACGAATATTTGTTTATATATATTTATATTAAAATATTCATAATTACGTTATATAAATATTCATTGTTACTTTTTATATATATATTTATATATATATATATATATATATATATATATATATATGGTAATAGAATTTATCTAATACACAAAAAATATAACATAAGAAGCAAAAATATCACAAATAGGTTTTGAACCTAAGACCTATGGGTTATTGGGCCATTAAGTTACCACTAAGTTATTCTAATTTATTAGTTAACTAAACTACTGCCATAACTTGTAGCGGTAGACAGCGTAGCACATGAGCAAGGGAGTAATTTCTATTTGTTCGTAATAATTTCTATATAAAAGTCACACATATATAAATATATATATATATATATATATATATATATATATATATATATATATATATATATGTTATGTTACAAATTTTGTACTTTCAAAATTACTTGCGATAACATGAGGCAATAATAATGGATAATATAATTTTATTATTAAAATGTATTAGGTTTGAATTAATTTAGAATTAATGAACTATACTTTAAAATTCATTATTTTTTTTTCTTATTCTATTTATAATTGTAATTAGAGCATTCATTTTAAAATTAAAATTTAGAATTTCAAAAATGATGAAAAGTTATTTGAATTGTAATTTAGATTATTGATTTTGTATTTATTAAAAATAAATAAATTAATATTCATTCATTAATACTATACTTTAAAACTCATATTTTTTTCTAATTTTAACTATAGTTGTAATTAAAGTATTCATTAGATTATGAGCATTATCTTATTTATTTCATACACCATCTCTTCTACATTCCTTGTAATATAAAATGGCAAATTATTCTCAAACGTATTTGGTAGTTTATATCTATGGCAAATTATTCTCAAATTTATTTGATAGTTTATATTTTAGATATATAAAAGTAAAAATGTATATTCTTAAATTTTATAAATATGAACTCTTCGTAGAATGAATGGAGGAAGTATATTTCATAAAAAAATTAAAAAAATCCGACCCAATCAATCTCCCAACCCGCCATAAACCATTAAATTTAAACAAAAAAATTCTCAAATTCATTCGATTAAACACCATGTCTCGATAACAAGAAGAAATTATTAGGGTTTTGCGACAATCTCAAACCCCAAACTACTCAATCCTCACCATGAAATCACAAACCCAAAACCCCAATCTGCATCTCCATTCCCTTTCGCCGTCACAAGGATCGCCGTTGCCCAGATCTGCCAAGCCGTTGACACGATACCGTTTAGAGGAGGGAGAGGGGTTTATGGGTTCGGCGAGTGGAATGGAGAGGGGGAAAGATGGGAGAAACTAATTCTAATTTCTGTCTAAGGGCATGAACAAGTGAACTTAAGGGCGTGAACGAGCAGCGGTCCGAATCCGAAATCCTCTTCAATTTCTGTAAACAAACCCAACCCGATTCACTCTCTCTCAAGCTTTCTCAATCTCTCTCCTCTTCCCCTAATCTCGAATCCCGCGCCTTGTCCGCCGTCCTCCTCCGCAAACTCCTCACCTAGAATTTTAAGGATGATTCATTTGCATACAAATTTTCTCTCCTTCCACTCAATTTACCCTCAAATCATCTCTCCTTCTTGCCCTGACCCTCGAAACCACCAAATCCATCACCAAGAAGCTCTGTGACACCGTTTCTGAGCTCACTGCCATTATTTTACCTGACAATAATTGGCCGAAATTATTGCCTATTATTTTCCAATGTGTTAATTATGATAATTCCAATATTTGTGAAATTGGGTTTTCAATTTGTTTTCTTAATTGGCTCAATGTATAGGCGAAACCCTTGTTCCGTATTTAGATACCCTTCATTCTGTGTTTTGGAAGTGTTTAGGAAGTGGGGTTGAGTTAAATGTGAGAAATGCGGCTTTAAAGGCTTCTGTTAATTTTATCTTGGGTTTGGAGAGGGAAAATGAGAGGGATAAGTTTCAAGATTTGTTGCCATTAATGATGGGTACATTGACAGATGGATTGAATTTCGGGCAAGAGGCTTCCCGCTCAGAGGCCTTGGAGATTTTAATTGAATTAGCGGGATGGAGCCCGGGTTTTGAGGAAGCAGATAGTTGAGGTGGTGGGTTCAATGTTGAAAATTCTTTGAAGGGATTTTGGAAAAGGGACTAAGCATTTAGCTATTGAGTTTGTGATCACCCTGTCCCGAGGTGAGGAGAGTGCTTGGGGATGATGAGGAAGTTACCCCAGTTTGTTTGATTGATTATTTGATTTTGATGCGAGATGTTGTTGGATATTGAGGATGATCATGCGTGGCATACTGACGTAGGAGGTGACGATGAGGATCTTGGGGTGAGACCACTAATTATAGTGTTGGCGAGGAGTGTTTGGATAGGCTAGCGATGGCTTTTGGTGGAATACTATTGTTTACATTGCTTATGAAGTGTTGCGAGTTTATTTGTCGCTCCGGTGGCGAAACATCATGCTACACTCATTGCACTTGCTCAAATTGTTG
The DNA here is from genome assembly GCA_020205615.1 of Panax quinquefolius. Lineage (NCBI taxonomy): Eukaryota > Viridiplantae > Streptophyta > Magnoliopsida > Apiales > Araliaceae > Panax > Panax quinquefolius. Next base: position 86,593,171 of record CM035170.1, on the reverse strand, counting down.
AGGGTTGCTCTAAGGTATCAAGTTTATGCTTTTGTTGTTGATATTTTGTTCTTAAATTCACTTGTTCACGCCCTTAGACAGAAATTGGAATTAGTTTCTACTTTATGTTCGGTTTCATTATTACATTGAAATTTATAGCTGCTAACAGAATTAGAAACAACCGGACACTTCATTTAAACAAAGTATCAAACTATTTTAGCTTTATTAGAGATATGCGATTATGTGTCAAGGTTTTGCGTTAATGAGGTCAGAACATGATATTAATCAGTGCATTTTAGTTATTGTACTGATATTATGTTTTCTTTGAATAAAGGGGCAAGTTGAATTTACTGATATAAGGAATATTTGTCACCAAGGCCCCTTTATTATCTAAAAATACTAGTTGCTGAGTAAATTATCTAAAATTTCAAAATTTTGAAAATCAACTAGATTTATAAACCAGAACAACTGAACAGTTATTTTGAATTAACTTGTGTTTTTATATTATTTTTTGCTATAATTATTTGACTTTTATTTTATATTTAATCCTTTTTGTCCATTTTTTTAAACAGATTATCTCTAGATATGGGTAGTATGAACTTTAGAGAATCTGGCAAGCAACGTTCAGCTTCTGTTTTACAAGATGAGGTACGAAAAATGTCAAGATGATGATGCATCTGCTTCTTAGATGTTATCACTATTGAGTAGTGAATCTGTGTTGCAGGTCGACATGCTACAAGAAGAAAATGAAAGTTTACTTGAAAAGGTGATGCAATTAAAACTTATACTTCTTTCATAAGCCGTGGATTACATGAATTGTATTTTTGTTTTTGTTTTTGTTTTATTTGTCTGGAGAGGTCTGATTTAGAATCATGCATATTAATCTTTGAAATACGGCTCACCTTGTGTAATGTCTGTAAAGGTGAGGGAAGTATGAAGTTGAGGGAAGTTATATGCAGTGTATTAGTGGGCAGTAGAGGTGGTGTTTCACTTGCCCTCTATATAATAATGTCAATGTTCATTTGTATTCAATATACTATTTTGAGTATTAATCTGATTATATATCAAGCGTTCTTATGTTTTTTAAATCAATGAGAAAAGTCGATTCTTTTTGCGTTGATAAGTAATTTTACTTTGTCTTCATTGTCCTACATCACATACAGAAATATTCCATATAAAATAGGATCATTGCGGAATCATTAAACTAGAGAACCACATACAATATACAAAGTTGTTATAGTAGATTACTATCACAGTCCAAACATATGAATGTTCTGCCCAAAGTGGATAAATGTTCCCTTGTTTATAATTTTACATGTCAACTATAGGGAGGGAGTAGGGGTTCCTAGGTTCATAGCTTTTAGTGCTTGTATAAGAATCTTTAAACCTATTTTGTTTTGCTGTTAATAAAATTTGATTTGCTTATAACATAAACTTATCAAATAGACTAATTTCATTTGATGTGGAATTTTGGTATTGGAACCATCATAAGACATGTTGAGCTTTGATGAAAAAGAAGAGGTCTTCTTTGATACTACAAGTTATTTGTCGTCGAAAGAGTTGTGGAATTGGTTCCAAAATAGGTGGTATGCTCTTAGAGCAAAAGCAGCTAAGAATCCTGGGAAATTAAATGTGTCATCTCTGCTTCAGGATGATTCAGCTATAGCAAAATGTGTGCCTCGAGTCCCTCAACCAATACCAGCTCCATTAGGTTGACTTAATTTGCGATTTCATTTGAAGTTTTACAGCATTGTATATCAATAACTCTGTTTGGTTCTTTTGCAATATTTGTGTAGTATTCGGTTCTAAGTTTTTATCCTTCATTGATTCGAGCATGATGAGAAATGTGCCTCAAGCCCCTCAACAATTTGCCTGCTCCTGCGGAGTGAGATTAAATACATCATGTTCAAAGTTCTAATCCACTTCTCTTTTTACGAAATGTTTGGCGTAAAGTGAGTTGTGGCAAAAATTTCTCTACTTGCACCGATGAGACATAAGACCGATCCGCCCATTCTTTTTACTCTATATAGTCGAGATTCATTAGCTTACGGGATAAAATGGCGGAGCAAATTATTCTGATTGCAGGTTGAGTAGCATAAGAATTTATTTATTACATTTTAATGTCTTTGGTTCACTATATGATTGGTTTTATTACATTTTAACTCTGATAATTATGAGTTCTTCACTGATTAATTAGAGTGGAGAGAAGTCGAACAATCTTTACAATAAAGGAGCAAATATACTTGACATTTCCTCGGGATATTGCACTTTCTTGGTGATTCATTAGTTCTAAATCCATCGGTAAGAAGGACCTGTCTCAAGGGTGCCAAAGTTCTTCAACAGATAGACAAGAAATATATTCCAGTTGTCAGTGGTGGAGTACTTGCTATTATTGACCAAGTATACTCACGAAAAATACCTTTTAGCCCGTTTAAACAATAGTCTTTTTTTTGCATCAATCATTGAGGAGCAGAAGGAATAAGAGTTGAGTCAATTGGTAGAGGACTAGGAGTAGTGATCATAATAAGAACAGTTTCTTTGTTGAAAAATCAACTAGAATATTATATGGTTTAGTCAAAAGAAAAATGTGTCAAAGTCTTCAGAGCAGAAGCCTAAAATATATGTGCATGCATAAACATATGTGCTTCTGCGGCGATTGTTCATGTGAACACACATGTTAGCGAGGCACTGAATATTTGTACCGTTTCTTTGAGTGTGGGTGGGGGGAATAGTTGCATGGATGCAAGGTCAGAGTTACTTGTGCCTTGTTTTTTTGGCAGCATGCTGAAATGTTGTAGTTGTAAATGTTGAAATGTGATGTCCAACATGGCTTAGATATTTATTGAAATTTTAGGTGCTTTCTGGAGATATAAAGACAATTACCTACCTGGATGTGGAGCAAGAGTTGGTATGTGTGCTTTGGAAGATATATGTTTGTATCTAGCAATAATCGTTAGTACCACGTAGTAACTCTATTATCTTTGTGTATTGATTTTGGCACTAAGTGTCTCTAGTGATCTATTTGCTTCATTTTCATGACTTGCTATTATTTTTAAATGTGCAGGAAGACTGCTTCTACGACCTGCCTTACAATACTGGGTATCAAATTTTTGTGCTACGTTTATGGAAGACAAGGGATCAAATTTTCGTGCTACTCTCTCTCTATATATGTAGATACATAATTTGATTGAAGAACTGTGGTAGCATTAGATGGTTAATTGTAAAGATAATGAATGATTATGTAGTGGATGATTTTATTAAGTTAATAATATTTTAGTTTTTTATTTTTTTCTTATTATTTTCTATGGGGATATTGAGCCAGTCAGGTACACAAAAAGAATGTCAAATTTTGATTTGGCAACAATATAATTCGTTACCAAAGCATTGAACAAGTTTTAATATAGCAACAATTTTTTATACATTTAGCAACAAATTTTCGTTGCTAATGGCATTAAAAATATAATATTTGCCAACAAAAAATTAACCTAATAACAACGGAGAGGATATTGTTGCTAATACTAAAATAAAAGGTAACATATTTAATCGTTGTAAATCATATCAACTTTCGTTGCATATATAAAGAAACGACAACATATAATGTCGTTGTTAATCGACGACTTTCTTTGCTATTGAAAAATAGCCAGCAACAAACATTTTCGTTGCTGATTCAGCATAATGTCTTTGCAAAATAATATAATCAGCAACAAAAATCGTTGCTAAAAAGTTTACAATCCGCAACGAAAGCAAGCTTAGGCAACAATTTTCATAATTTCGCAGCAAAAATGTCGTTGTAAAAGCGGTGTCAATTGCAGAACGAAAATGCATGGTCGCCGCAAAAAAAAAGAGTTCATTTCGTTGCCAATTAGAAGGCTTTTGCAACGAGATGGGATTTTTAGCAACGAAATTTTAATTATTCTGCAACAATATATTTTGTTGGTAAATGATCGATGTCTCTGTACGAAAGCCAAATTTCGTTGCAAAATGTATTATTTTTGGCAACGAAAAAAATACGTTCGTTGCGAAACAATTAACAACGCTCATTGCACAACGAAATACGCAACAACAGTAAAGTCGTTTCCAAAACCCTTTTGCAACGAATTTGGCACCTTTAGCAACGAAAATCGATTGTTGCTGAAGCTTTTTTTTGTAGTGTTATAATATGTGATAAACTCATAGTTTTAAGCAATGCTTTTAGAATAATGATGATGATCATTCTAATGAGATCTAAATTCTTAGAAAGCTTAAAATTAAAATAGTTCCCAATCATTGGATTACTAAATTGGGGATTAGTGAATCTGGATAGATTGGTACATACGTTGCTTGGTCATTGGAAGCGGATGATTGATCTCATGATTATTTGTGTGGAGACACTAAAGCAAGTATGTAGGTGTTTATTAGAGAATAAGTTCACTGAACGTGGCTTGCTAAGGAATGCCTTATGGAGTTTTACTTGTCTGTCAATAGGAATTCCTATAGTGATAGTAGTACAAGTGATCCTTGGACTTGAGATCATCATAGTATCTTGTGTCTGATGAGTTATACTTTGACTTATTTCTTAAGACTCTTATGGTATATCAAAGGGTATGCTTGGGTATAATAAGTTGTATATGGAGATAATGTATGATTAATAAAGAATCTACCAATTCTAGTAAAAGAGGAGAAATGTCGTATGTGATTCGATAAATGACAACCCAGTAGTCCTTGACCAAAGCAGAATGAAATTAGAAAGGAATTTCTAATTTGTATTATTTGGAGTTGTGCATTTAAGAGTCGAAATACATATAATTAAATAAAATAAGACTTGACAGTAATTCCATGTCTTATATTTAATTGGGACATTGTATGGTGGAAGGATTGAATTGTATGGTAACAATTTACTCAAAGGTTCTTTTATGATTAATGTTAAAATCTATATTATCTGGAAAGTCGTTAATCACTAGGGAGGCTTATCCCTATTATAGAATAAATATTATTTATTTAAATAAATTAGTATATTAATTTATTTATTTAAATAAGATTAGAATTGTTCTAATTGATTTATTCACAACCGGTTTAATATGGAGAACCTAAAGGGTCACACCATAAAAGGAAGAATAATTTATTTAAGAAGTTAATGGCATAATCTTAATAATAAGTTAAGTATATTTAATTTAATCTATGGTGATAGAATAAATTAAATAGCTTAATATTTATTATTTAATATTTTGGAAATATTAAATATAAATTAAAAAGTGGAGTCTTATTATTATTATTACTATTATTATTATTTAATTCCTAAAGGAGTTTTGGAATTAATTAATAAAAGTACTCTATATATTCTTAATAGTATTAGGAGACTAATTAATTAAAAGAGTTTAATTAATTATTCCAAATAAGATTAGAGCCTAATTAATTAAAAGAATTTAATTAATTAAAATAAAACCAAATTCCTTAATTGTTAAAGAGAGTTGTCCACATTTATAAAAAAGAGGAGTCTTATTATGGGTGAGGGTGGTTGATATTTTCACAATACACATGAATACGTAATTCCAATAGTTAGGAGAGTACACCCTTTTCTATGAGAGATAGAAAAACTAGGGTTTTGCCAAATACCCATCTTCTTGAATCTTTCTTCTTCCTTGCTGGATCAACTCTAGAGGCCAAACACTTGGGTGGCTAACGTTGATCAAAGGAAGAAACCAAACCCGATGGATTCAAGTTGAACGTGAAAAAGATTTGAAGGTGAACTTGTACCTGAGGAAGCTCAAATCTTCAAGAGTATGATTATTGTTCTTTATCTTTTCGTTTAATTAATAATTGTGCATAAAGGATGATCCGGGTATATGGTTTAAAAAATTTTAAAACTCTAATTTTTCAAGTTTCCACTTATTTTGTGCAATTTGATTGCTTTATGAATATTACAAACCTAACAAGCTCCGGGTCCGTAGCTTGAGCAGCTTTAACTTTATCGATTAAAGTCGGTTCTACTTGTATATTTGACATCATCACGTGGGTCCCTAGAGTCTTTAACTCTATCTCCATCTTTTGTAAGTCATACAAAATGGGAATTTGCATTGACAATATCGCACTTGTACCCGCATATGATCTTCTACTCAACGCTTCATCTACCACGTTTGCTTTTCCAAGATGATATTGAATGTTTTGATCGTAATCTTTCAATAGCTCGAGCTAACGTCGTTGTCGCATGTTGAGTTCCTTTTGGGTGAAGAAATATTTGAGGTTTTTATGATATTTATAGATCTCCACTTTCTCCCTATTCAGGTAATGCCTCCAAATTTTAAGTGCGAAAATGACTGTTGCGAACTCTAAATCATGAGTAGAATAATTCAGCTCATATTCTTTGAGTTTTCGTGAGCCATAGGCTATGACTTTCCCATGTTACATGAGAACACATCTTAACCCTCTGCCTGAAGCATCTATGTAGATAACAAATCCCTCCGAACCAGATGGTATTGTCAGAACAGGTGCTGAAATGAGTCTCCTCTTGAGTTCTTGAAAACTCTTGTAAGACCCCAACTTATTATAAATAAAATCGAATTTCCTCTAATTATTATTGTGAATAATAAGGTATTAATTTGATATAATTATCTGGTTATGGGTGAAATGTGCAAATTTTGCAAAATAAGCAAGTGGTTATAAAATAATCATTGTTGTCGGGGAATATTCGTTTGGTCGTGGAATATTCTTGTTGTTGGGGAATATTCGCAATGCAATAGCCAGTGATTATTTGTGGGCCCCATAATGTAATAACCGCTGGGATAAAAGAAAACGACAAGTTTGAGTTTTTATAAATAACAAGATAGTTATTACCGATTAACTTTGTTTGAATACCTCGTGGTTAAAATACGAATAATGGCGTGGATGCATTGCGATATTTTGAATTATTGATTCTTACGTAAAGAAGGCAATACTCAATAATTGTTACGAATAATTCTTGCTTGATATTTTATTTTATTGATTCAATAATTCTTTCGTTGATATTTTATATTATTGTTGATTCAATAATTATCCTTTGCACGTGATTTCCCATTATCGGATCAATAATTCATATTATTTGAATAATATTATTAGATAGCATTATTGGCAATGTCTAGAAAGTTCTCACATCGAGAGGTTTGGTCACCTAATTGCACGCCAAGAAGGAGAAATTCTTATTGGAAAGCCCCTCTTTCCTCGAACTACTGCTTCATCATAATTGTGATTACGTAATATTATTTGTGAATAATTAATTATTGATTTATATGATAAGGAAATATTTATTTTATGTGGATATAAATGATGGATATATTTATTTTTATGTGGAAAAATGAAGGAATTAATGCTGAGGTGTTTTATCAGTAATTTGTCGGTGTGGAGGTATTAAAAATCATCTGTTTGTGGATTTCAGATACTTTCTGTTTGGAATTTGGAATAACTTTCCTCTGCAAAGTTGTAGAGAATTCGATTTCAGGCAGAATGGATATAAAATTCTTATTTTTCTGATAAACGGGCTATTTTCTATGAATTACTGAAGTTTCGGAAAATAAAATGATTTTTATTAAATTATGGGTGGGACCCACTTTTTGGTTGGTGTTGAATGCACATGGGCTGCTGAAAATTTCAGAATTGGTGGATTCAAGGATGGCATGCGTAGGAATAATAAGAAAGAAAGAATATATTTTATTATTTTAGTCTCCTATGGCGTTCTAACATTTTCCTATAAATAGACGCTTATGTTAGAATTGAAAATACACCAGAAACAAGTTTTCTTTCTCTTTAGATTATCGAGCGTATTTTTGTGAGTATTTTGATACTTTGAGAGTTGCTATTCAAAGGCAAGTTTCACAAGACTATATCCCAAATTCAATCGTAAGTATACGGTTATTTTGAGGTAAGGGATGTTATTTTCTTCTTAAATGATATTATTTTCTTCAATATCATTATGCCGAAATATTGGTGAACGTCTTAATCAAATTTGGAACTTTTTGTGTCGGGGTTACTATTCACGTATACGGTATTATTCACGAATACGGCACTATTCACCGAAAAAAGAAAGTTTCTTCTTTTTGTCCAAGATGTCTATTATGGTTACTATCTTTGATTGTATCCATGTTTTGATCTTTATTTTTGAATTCTGTTACAAAATTGGTTATTATGGGGTATTATTGATCTTGGATAAACTGTTATACGAATCCCTACTATTTGTCCTTCCGTCTCATTTTGGATTCGCTTTTCTTTAAAATATTTTTCATCATCCTCGGTCCTAAATGATGATATTACTTGAATATCTTTGGCCCGTAGTCAGCAAAGGTGAATGATTAATTGATGAATATCTTTGGCCCGTAGTGCAAAAGATGAGCAGTGTTGAGATGAACATGACCAACCTGGTGATATAAATGAATATCTTTGGCTGTGTAGTGCAAAGATGAATATTGATTAAAGATGTATATTGATTGTTGTTATGAGGATAAAATATTGATGATGGACTTTTTAAATCTTAGAAGATAGTAGAACTCATTCTCTACTTAACTCTTCTAATGGATTCTTCATTTCACCGCAGTAATATTGATCTAAAATTTGTTGTTTATTATATTCTATCGATTTTTCCTCGTTGAGGACTAATGATAATTTGTTGTATATTATCTTAGCCATAATATTTTTATCGGGCTAGTTGAGCTCACCCTTTTCATTTTTGTTCCATTTTTCTTCTCAGGAGGTGAGAACATAGCAGGATCTAGTCGGGGTATGGAGTGATGGTTCTAGAAAGATGTTTTAACAGTCCTCACTATTTCTGTAAAATAGTGTTTAAATAATTGTAATGAGGACTTATTTGAGTGTGAATATTATCCAGAAGATAATATTTGTATTTAAACTCACAGTATGTGTTGTCGTATTTTGCACGACAATTGTATTATTGAAGTTGTAGTTTGCTTTCTGTACCATGTATTTGGCGACTCAGAATGGGTGTTGTATACCTATTTTGGGGGCGTCACAACTCTTATCACACTCCTCGCTCCAACCGAGTTTGTATCTTTTCGAGTAAGCTGAGTTAATGGAGTAGCGATTCGAGAAAATCCTTTCACGAATCTCCGATAATAACCAGCTAAGCTCAGAAATCTACGTACTTCGGTCACTGACTTAGGTTGCTCCCAGCTTTTTATTGCTTTAATCTTAGATGGGTCAATAGATATTCCGTGATTCGATATCACGTGCCCATGGAATGCTACTTCCTCAAGCCAGAACTCGCATTTCTTCAACTTGGCATATAGCTTGTTTTCACAAAGATTTTGGAGTATCAGCCTCAAGTGTTGCTCATGATCTTCCCAGCTTTTGGAGTATATGAGGATGTCATCAATAAAGACGACCACAAAATGATCTAAATATTTCTTAAATACTCGGTTCATCATATCCATGCAGGCATCAAGAGCATTAGTCAATCCAAAAGACATGACTAGGAATTCGTACTGCCCGTACCGAGTTTTGAAAGCAGTCTTTGGAATGTCATCAGTTTTAATCTTTAATTGATGATATCCAGAACGAAGATCGATCTTTGAAAAGAATTTAGCTCCTGGCAACTGGTCAAACAGGTTATCAATGCGTGGCAACGGGTACCTATTTTTGATGGTGACATGATTTAACTCCCAATAATCAATACAAAGTCGCATACTTCCATCTTTCTTCTTTACGAATAGAATATGAGCACCCTAAGGAGATGTACTAGGATGAATGAAACCGATGTCTAACAATTCCTGCAGTTGGGTTTTTAACTCCTGAAGTTCAATAGGAGCCATTCGATATGGGGCTTTGGAAATGAGTTTTGTACCAGGTTCAAGGTCGATACCAAACTAGATTTTACGCTCTGGGGGTAGGCCATGAATTTCTTCAGGAAATACGTCAGGAAATTTATTAACAATAGAAATATCATTCAAATCTGATGTATTTTTGTTTAAATATGTGGCATGGGCTAAGAAAGCTTGACATCCGTTTTCCAATAAACGAATAGTTTTATGGCTTGATATGACAGTGATTGACTTTAGTGGTTTGGTTGCTTGAATTCGCTAAATAAGTTGGTTAGGAATATGAAAGCTAACAATCTTAACAAAATAATCAATTTTAGCATTATAAGTAATTAACCAATCAATCCCTAAAATCACATCAAATGTAAGTATTTTCAAAGAGATAAGATCGACAGGTAATGTGAGATTACCGATTTGAATCAAACAAGATTTATAAATAGTGGATGTAATGAAGGTTTCTCCTAACGGAGTTTCAACAGATAAGTCAAAGTCTAATTTCTCCAGAGTTAAATTTAAACGTTGAGCGCAATTAAGAGAAATAAAAGAATGGGTAGAACCGGTATCAAATAAGGTATAGACTTCGCAAGAGTTTATGATTAGCTTACCCGTGATGACCTTGTTCGGATTCCTTGCTTTTTGGGAGGTCACGACAAACGCTCTCCCTTAAACTACTGGTTTTGATTTGCCTGCGACGGCCTTTGGTGCCTCCATCCCAGCTGGACTTAACATCATTACATGACATAATCGGGCTATGTGACCTTCTCTTCCGCAATTATAACATGTTTTAAACTGCATCGTGCAGTTTGGACTGATGTGTCCCCCCCCCTCCGCATTTGAAGCATACGATCGATGGTTGTTCTCCTCTTCTTGAAATTTTCACTTCTATTGTCTTGGCCATGATTACCACCGAAGCGGTTACCATTTCTGGCATGTTGATTCCCTCCACGTTTGTTGTCACCGCTTTGATGTCTGTTACCACTAGTATTATCGATTTGTCGGCTGCTCTCTCTTGGTTGGGTTGACTCATTATCGTGCTCCAATAACTGAGTCATATTCACAATATCTGGATACAAGCAAAGTTTGTGAGAAATGAGGTACTGACGTATTTCGGGCTTCAAACCTCGCAGAAACATTCGTGTCATTCTCTCTTTATTATCAACCAAATGGGAGGCAAACAGGGATAACTCCGCAAACTTAGCCTCGTACTACAGCATGGTCATATTATTTTGCTCCAGCTTGATGAACTCCACCTCCTTCATGTGACGAATACTTTCGGGAAAGTACTTGTCATTGAACAGTTCTTGGAACTTCTCCCAAGAAATCTTCAGTGTGGCAGACTGAGTACGTTTTACAGATTCCCACCAATGATATGCCTCTACTCGCAACATGAAGGTGGCAAAGGGAACTTTTTGCTCCTCAGAGAATCTCAAGACATCAAATATCTTGGTGATCTGCTTAATTCACGTCTCTGCCTTAAGTGGTTTTGGCTTTCCCAAAAACTCTGGTGGTCTCAGCTCCATGAATTGCTTAGTAGTGACCATCTGTGAGTTACTAGTATTTCCACCTGCATTTTGGACAACAGTCTCTATCGCCTGATATTGCATGAATTGCAGAAAGCCTCTGAACATACCATCGTTCATCATTTGGTCAGTGTTATTGTTTACCTGAGGTTTGTTACCTTCCGGATGCACATTGTGACTCCCCCAAAATAGGTATACATCACCCATCTTGGGTCGCCAAATAAATGGTACAGAATACAAACTTAATTATACAACCAGAGCTGAGAGTTTTTACACGAATATTGTCTCATAGACAGTATCCAAACTCAAATTCAATCCTCATTACATTTATTTTCACACTAAATAGTGAGGATTACTAAAATAGCCATCTCGGACCATCACTCCGTTCCCCGACTAGTTTCGGTTACATTCTCATTTCCTGAAGAGAGAACAATGAAAGTAAAAGAGTGAGCTCAACTAGCCTAGTAAGAAATATTATGACTAAGATAATATAGAATAAGTTATTATTAGCCTTCAACAATGTTAAACTGATAGAATATAATTGACAACAAGTTTAACTGCAGCGGAATAAGCAATCCATTAGAAGAGCCAAATAGAGCATGATATCTACTATCTTCTATGATTTTAAAAGGTTTTCATCAACTTTATCGCTGAGACTCAGCTTAATTAATAAACCACATCATCAAATCATCCCTGCACTACGGGCCAATGATATTCATGTAATCATCAATGATCATGATTATACCGAATAATCCCTGGTCATAATCATATCAATCAACAGTCCATCTATGCACGTAACCCAAAGATGACTTTCATCACAATATAAGCATGAGGATGATGACAATGATATAAGCCTTAAATTAAATGAAAGCAAAGGATAAATTTTAGAGATTCATAATTTAATTTATCCAGTATTCAATAATGTCAAAATTGTCAATATGATACTGCTTTGTGGAGTAAAATTCAAGAATAATATCCATGTATCAAAAATATTTTGGACAGAAAAGAAATCAATTTTTCGGGTGAATAGTACCCCGTGAATAGTACTTCGTGAATAGTAACCCGACATGAAAAGTACCCCAAATACCCGAGTGAATAATATTATAGTGAATAGTAACTAGGTGAATAGTAACCCATGAATAGTAACTCGTGAATAGTATCTCGGCATGAAAAGTGTCCCGAATACCCGAGTGAATAATATTATAGTGAATAGTAACCGGGTGAATAGTAACCCGTGAATAGTAACTCATGAAAAGTATCCCGGCAAGTGTCCCGAATACCCGAGTGAATAATATTATAATGAATAGTAACTGGGTGAATAGTAACCCGTGAATAGTACCCCAGGTGAAAATATTGATATTTAATAAGAAAGTTCAGATCAATATTCCAATGAAACGATACTGGATGAAGCGCAAAACTCAAGGATATTCCACTAATTTCAAGGATTATAGAAGCAATACTTACCATAGTAAGTTTAGATTGAAGAATATGAAAAGAAATAACATACGAAACTACAAATGGATTTTCACCGTCATACTAAGACGTAATCAGCGTAGAGACAAAGTTATTCCGACATATTAAAGGATGAATACTAAAAAAATAGTATTCCTTATGAATATGAAAGAAATAATACCCCTTACCTTAGTAGAAGGCTGGATACTACAATAGTGAAGTAACAGAATACTCTTCCTCTTACTCTCTATAGCTTCTCTCTCTATAGTGTCTCTTGTGAATCTCAGTGAATTGGTGAGAATAAAAGAAGAATTAGGCTTCTATTTATAGGAGAATGGACTAAATAGTAATTTATTCACGAACGGTCCAATTTAATTTACTATTAGAACGGACGGTCCATATTGATTACTATTAAAACTACAACCGACGGTCCATATTGATTTACTTTGAAAACCACCACCGACGGTCCAGATTGATTACTTTTAAAACCACCACCGATGGTCCAGATTGATTTACTATTAAAACCACCACCGACGGTCCAGATTGATTTACTATTAAAGCCACCATCAATAGTCCAGATTTATTTACTATTAAAACCACCACCAATGGTCCAGATTGATTTAACTTATTACACTTTGGTACCCCTAAATTTTTCTAAGTTTGCATTATTCCCCTCTAACTTTTGTAATTCACTTATCTTCAATAAACATATTCTTAATACTTCCACAATTATTCATCACTAATATTATAACTCTTAATATTTAACAACCAGATCGTTCCCAGGAAAGAGGGGATTTTCCAATAAGGATTTCTCCCTATTGGCGCGTAATTAGGTGATCAAACCTCTCCTCGACAGAACTTTCTAGACATTGTCAATATTGCAAATAATAATATGAATAACTTTGTTGTCTCAATTATTGATTTAATAATATAAAATATTATGCAGATGATACTGTGACAATAATTGAATCAATAATATGAGAGATATGATGCAGCAATTACTGTAGCAATAATTGAGTATAACTGAGTGACTTCTCACGTAAGCATCAATAATCAATACCATGTGCTACTATGTAACCACGCAGATATCTTGTACTTTTACCACCGGGTAGTTCAACAGTTTAACAAAAAACTTTCATTTGTTATTTTTATAAAAAGATATTTCTGTCATTTTCTAACTACGACAATACTTCTGTTGTGGGGTCCTCCAATGATTGTGTCGTCGTATGAATATTTCCTGTTAAAACGAATATTCCCCAACCAATCGAATACTTACTGACACAACGAATATTTTATATCAACTTGCTTACTTTGCAAAATTTTCAAAATATTACCTACAACTATAATATTATATCATATCCACACCATAATATTAAAAAATATATTTCGAGAAAAATTATTCTTTATTCAAAAAAAGTTGGGGTCTTACAACCTCCCCTTCTTATGAAATTTCGTCCTCGAAATTAGGGTACGTACCTGATATGTCGAAGAGGTGAGAATACCTTGATTTCATTTCAGATTCTAACTCCCAGGTCATTTCCTCCACATCGTAATTTCTCCACAAAAGTTTGACTTGAGGTATAACCTTGGAGCGTAGAATATGATCCTTCTTATACAAGATTTTAACAGCTACCTCTTCATACGTTAAATCTTCCTCTATCTCGTCTGGTTCTAATTCAATAATGTGGTTCGGGTCTTTCACATATTTACGTGACATAGATATGTGAAAAACGTTATGAACACGAGACATACTTAGCGGTAAAGTAGTCCATAGGCCACGATTCCTACTCGATCAAGGATTAAAATGGGCCAATGAATCGAGGATTGAGCTTTCCTCTCTTTCCAAATCTCGTAACTCCTTTCCATGGAGCAACACGTAACAACACATGATCTCCAATATTGAATTTCACGTCCTTTCGATGAAGATCATCACAACTCTTTTGTCGATCTTGTGAGGTTTTTATGAGACCCCGAATTTTATGAAATAAAAGTATTCAATTTTTCTATTTTGGTAAATAGTTAAATTGATAAAAGTTTAAAGTTAAGGGTGATATGTGAAAATTTTTCAAAGTAGACAAGTTGTCATAAAATACACGGTTACTATTCACTCTAGTATTGTTCACTCGAATATTTGGGGAACTTTTTGTGTCGGAGTACTATTCACGGGTTACTATTCATGAGTTACTATTCACCCGAATATTATTCAATCGGGTATTTGGGGTATTTTTCGTGTCGGAGTACTATTCACGAGTTACTATTCACGGGTTACTATTCACTCTATTATTGTTCAATCGGGTATTTGGAACACTTTTTGTGTCGGGATACTATTCACAGGGTACTATTCCCGAAGTACTATTCACGGGGTACTATTCACCCGAAAATATATTTCTTTTCGGTCCAAATCATTTTTGGGTACAATATTATTCCATTAGGAGATGTGCTAATTTTTCAGACCGTTGGTTGAAATTATAATAGTAAATCAATATGGGTCGTTAGTTTAAAGTTTTAATAGTAAAATCTTTTTATATAAAACAAAATACTTTTATAAAGTTATTCTATAAATAGAATATATTATATTCTATTATGCATAGCGTTTTGCATAGTAAAATCTTTTTTATATAAAACAAAATATTTTTATAAAGTTATTCTATAAATAGAATATATTATATTTTATTATCGCATAGTGTTGCATAGTGCACGATAGTATTTTTGCATAGTAAAATCTTTTTATATAAAATAGAATACTTTTATAAAGTTATTCGTTTTATTAGATTATAAATAGAATATATTATATTTTATTTAAAAGATTTTGCTTTAAATATGGATAAATTCGATTAAAAGTAAATCAATACGGATCGTTTAATGAATTAGTTACTATGCAGTCCATTCTTCTATAAATAGAAGCTCATTCCTTCATTATTTCTTACGAATTCACTGAAACTCTAGAGAGAGAAACTATATTCTTGAGCGTATTTCTTTAGATTTTAAGAAAGTTTTGAGCGTAGTAAAAGTTTTCTTCGAGTATATCCTCGCCCTACCAATCGGAATACTCTTCTTTCAAAGGTAGGGGATATTATTTGTTGTACTCGTAAGGGGTATCATTTCTTTCGTATTCATGAAGAGAACTTCTGTTATTCCATTCTTTATTATTCTATTGGAATAACCTGTCTGTGCGGTCTATCACATGCCTGGTGAATTCTGTTGTTATTCCATTCTTATTATTATGTTGGAATAACTTGTATATACAAAGTACCGCATACATGGTGAAATTCTTCTAATATTACATTTCTTTATTATTCGTCGAGAATATCACATGCGTGCGCTTACGCTGGACTCTAGTTCCATTATTTATTATTCTGTCGGAATATTTTGTATGTGCGTTTATGTCGGACCTGGTTTCATTATTTATTATTCTTTTGGGAATAACATGTCTGTGCGGATTACGCACGCATGGTGAAATTCTTCTGTTATTCCATTCTTTATTATTATGTTGGAATAACTTGTCTATGCAAAGTACTGCATACATGGTGAAATTCTTTTATTATTCCATTCTTTATTATTATGTTGGAATAACCTGTCTATGCGAAGTACTGCATACATGGTGAAATTTTTTATTATTCCATTCTTTATTATAATGTTGGTTATTGGTTTTACAGTTGTATGTCTTTGGCCTGTTGTGCAAAGATGATATGTTGTTGAATATCTTTGGCCTGTAGTGCAAAGATGATCTATTGTTTGATAGCTTTGACCCGTAGTGCGAAGATAAACAGGTGTATGGCATGATCATGACCACTAGTGATACTAACGAATATCCTTGGCCGTAGTGCATGGATAATTCAATGATGTGATTGGCATGATCATGACCATTAGTTAACAGTTGAATGTCTTTCGTCAGTAGTGCTTGATCGACAGCAATTGATTGGTATAATCATGACCATTGGTTTTATAGTTGAATATCTTTGGCCCGTAGTGCAAAGATAGACAACTGATTGGTATGATCATTGTTATTACATTTGAATATCTTCAGCCTTTGGGGTAAGGATATTTAGTAAACGTTCTATTAAGCCTTTGTGGCTAGAAAGAACTGTTAATTCACATTATTATAAATATGAATTATGAATTTAACTAACATCTTTGGTGGTTCAGGTGAAGACAAGTGATGAAAGTTCTATTTTTCTTGAGTATAACAAAGAACTGTTGATGAGTATTACATGAATAAAATATCAACGATGGACTTTTGATCTAGAGAAGATAGTAGACATTATGTTCTACTTGACTCTTCTAATGGATTGCTTGTTCCGTTGCAGTTAAACTTGATGTTTGTTATATTGTATCAGTTTAACACTGTTGAATGCTAACGATAATTTATTCTGCATTATCTTAGTCATAATATTTCTTACTGGGCTAGTTGAGCTCACCCTTTCTTTCACTGTTCTCTTCAGGAAATGAGAACATATCTGGGACTAGTCGGGGAACAGAGTGACGGTCCAGGTGACCTTCTCTTCCATAATTATAACATTCTTTGGATTACTGCGTATAGTTTGGACTGATGTGTCCCTCCCCTCCGCATTTGTAACATTCGACCGGCGGTCGTTCTCCTTCCTTAACAACAGGTACTGGTGCTGATGTCTTTCCATCATTCTTAAATCTCCTCTTCTTGAAATTTCCACTTCTATTATCTTGGCCTTGATTACCACCGGAGTGGTTACCATTTCTGGCATTTTGATTCTCTCCACGTTTGTTGTCACTGCTTCTATAACTGCTACCATTGGTATTATCGACTTGTCGGCTGCTCTATCCAGGTTGTGTTGACTCATTATCTCGCTCCAATAACTGAGCCCTATTTACAATATTTGAATACAAACACAGTTTGTGAGAAATTAAGTATTGACGTATCTCGGGTTTCAAACCTCTTAAAAACATCCGCATCATTCTCTCCTCATTATCAACCAAGTGGGGCGCAAACCGGGACAACTCAGCAAACTTAGCTTCGTATTGTGACACGGTCATATTATTTTGCTCCAACTTGATAAACTCTACCTCCTTCATGTGACGAATACTTTTGGGAAAGTACTTATTGTTGAACAGCTCTTGGAACTTCTCCCAAGACATTTTTAGTGCGGCAGGTTGAGTACGCTTTACAGATTCCCACCAGTAATCTGCCTCTCCTCGCAACATGAAGGTGGCAAAGGGAACCTTTTACTCCTCGGAGCATCCCAAGACATCAAATATCTTGGTGATCTGCTTTATCCACGTCTCCGCCTTAAGTGGTTTTGGCTCTCCAATAAACTTCGGTGGTCCCAGCTCCTTAAACTGCTTGGCGGTAACCGTCCGAGAGTTTCCAGTATTTCCACCTCGCATTTTGGACGGAGCCGCTCTACCGATGTGTTGAATGAATGCATAAAGCTTCTAAACATCAATCGTTCATCATTTGATTGGTGTTGTTGTTTACCTGAGGATTATTGTCTTCCTGTTGCACATTATCTTGGGTATTGATCGTTAGTAACTCAACGGTCTCATGTGCTTCATTATTGATCCCAACATTTTCAGATGCCATTTTCAAACACTGCCACAAAACAAGGGTTAATTGACATATCACATATTATCCCTATACTCTGACCGACCAAATAAATACCAAATAATCTTAGGTAGGTCATACTAGCTAAGGAATTTCCCGTCTCTCCCCTCCTAGTTCTTGTCTCACATCTCAGCCAGGGATCATATCCCTAAGCTTTGATATGAACTGTGACGCCCCCAAAATAGGTATATATAACCCATCTTGGGTCGCCAAATATATGGTACAGAATACAAACTTAATTATTCAACCAGAGCTGAGAGTTTTTACACGAATATTGTCTCATAGACAGTATCCATCACTCCGTTCCCCGACTAGTTTTGGCTATGTTCTCATTTTCTGAAGAGAACAATGGAAGTAAAAGGGTGAACTCAACTTGCCCAGTAAGAAATATTATGACTAAGATAATGCAGAATAAGTTATCATTAGCCTTCAACAATGTTAAACTGATAGAATATAATCGACAACAAGTTTAACTGCAGCGGAATAAGCAATCCATTAGAAGAGTCAAGTAGAGCATGATATCTACTATCTTCTATGATTTAAAAAGGTTTTCATCAACTTTATCGCTGATACTCAGCTTAATAAATAAACCACATCATCGAATCATCCCTGCACTACGGGTCAAGGATATTCATGTAATCATCAATGATCATGATTATACTGAATAATCCCTGGTCATAATCATATCAATCAACAATCCATCTATGCACGTAAACCAAAGATGACTTTCATCACAATATAAGCATGAGGATGATGACAATGATATAAGCCTTTAATTAAATGAAAGCAAAGGATAAATTTTAAATATTCATAATTTAATTTATCCAGTATTCAATAATGTCTAAATTGTCAACATGATACTGCTTTGTAGAGTAAAATTCAAGAATAATATTCATGTATCAAAAATATTTTGGACAGATAAGAAATCAATTTTTCGGGTGAATAGTAATCGGGTGAATAGTACCCCGTGAATAGTACTTCGTGAATAGTAACCCGACATGAAAAGTACCCCTAATACCCGAGTGAATAATATTATAATGAATATAGACCTGTTGTAAAACAGACCAAAGCTCATGGTAGGCCGCCGCCCGCCAAAACCCGAGCTTTGGGCCGCATTTTTCAAGCCCGCGAAAACCCGGGCCATTTTGGCCCGGCCCGCCCGTGGCCTATTAAATTTTTTTTAAAAAAATAAATAAAATGTTACTACTTGTGGGTTGTAAGGCTTGAACACAAGACTTGTAAGTAAATAAAAAAGAGTTCAAACCAACTGAGCTACAACAACTATTAATCAATAACAAATTATATATATATGATTGTACTTATCACTTATTCATCAATTAATTTGTAACATTATTAATTGTTATTTCACCATTTTATCAAATAAATTACTACATAACTTACATAGGTTTATTATAATTTTTTTAATGCGTCATTTATTCCCATTTTTGGTTGGTGTAACCATTTTCACATATTGAAAAGAAATTACATGGTATTAATTCTAACTCATTATTACTATTTTTATTTATCAAGTATATATATATATATATATATATATATATATATATATATATATATAATTAATACATGACTATGATGAGGACTAGTTCTAGTGTGTGATGTAAATAATGTAATGACAACAAATGGCAAAAGAAGCTCGAAAAAGAATATTTAAATACAGCCGAATCCCTTTCAGACGACACAAATATAATTAAATTAATGTCATTTCAGTAGCATTCCAAAACAAACATCATATAGACAAAGCACAATAAGAGTTGTAAGTAAATAAATAAGAGTTTAAACCAACTGAGCTACAACAACTATTTATTTTTAATGCAATCTTCAATATATTTTAACTATAATTGAAAAATATAATTAAGATATGTAGTTAATGTAGGTAATTAATTAATAATACTAATTTATAATACTATTAAAATTTTAATTGATTGAGATATGTAGTTAATGTAGGTAATTAATTAATCGTGTTTGTTTGTATTATTGTTTATTATTAATTATTTTATTATTTTAATATTTATTACTATTACTATTTCTAGTGTAGCAAAGTGTTTGCAAAAAAAAATTTAAAGGGAGAAGCTTATGTCGGGCGGTAGCCGCTACTAGCCTCTGTTTTCAAACCCACCAAAACCCGGACCTTTTGGTCTGACCATTAATTCATTCAGCTTACTTTTACCACTACAGTTGCTAGGTCTAAGTAAATAATAACCGGGTGAATAGTAACCCATGAATTTTAACTCGTGAATAGTATCCCGGCATGAAAAGTGTCCCGAATACCCGAGTGAATAATATTATAGTGAATAGTAACCAGGTGAATAGTAACCTGTGAATAGTAACTCGTGAATAGTATGCTGGCATGAAAAGTGTCCCGAATAACTGAGTGAATAATATTATAGTGAATAGTAACCGAGTGAATAGTAACCCGTGAATAGTACCCCGGGTGAAAATATTGATATTTAATAAGAAAGTTCAGATCAATATTCCAATGAAATGATACTGGATGAAGCGCAAAACTCAAGGATATTCCACTAATTTCAAGGATTATAGAAGCAATACTTACCATAGTAAGTTTAGATTTAAGAATATTAAAATAAATAACATACGAAGCTATGAATAGATTTTCACCGAATCATACGAGACGTAATCCAGTAGAGCGTTATTATTAAGATATTAAAGGATGAATACTAAAAAAATAGTATTCCTTATGAATACGAAAGAAATAATACCCCTTACCTTAGTAGAAGGCTGGATACTGCAATAGTGAAGTAGCATAATACTCTTCTTCTTGCTTTCTATAGTTTCTCTCTATAGTGTCTCTTGTGAATCTCAGGGAATTGGTGAGAATGAAAGAAAAATTAAGCTTCTATTTATAGGAGAATGGACTAAATAGTAATTTATTCATTAACGGTCCAGATTGATTTACTATTAGAACGGACGGTCCATATTGATTACTATTAAAACCTACAACCGACGGTCCAGATTGATTTACTTTTAAAACCACCACCGACGGTCCAGATTGATTACTTTTAAAACCATCACCGACGGTCCAAGTTGATTTACTATTAAAACCACCACCGACGGTCCAGATTGATTTACTATTAAAGCCACCATCAATAGTCCAGATTTATTTACTATTAAAACCACCACCAATGGTCCAGATTGATTTAACTTATTACACTTTGGTACCCCTAAAGTTTTCCAAGTTTGCATTATTCCCCTCTAACTTTTGTAATTCACTTATCTTAAATAAACACATTCTTAATACTTCAACAATTATTCATCACTAATATTATAACTCATAATATTTAACAACCAGATCGTTCCCAGGAAAGTGGGGGCTTTCCAATAAGGATTTCTCCCTATTGGCGCGCAATTAGGTGACCAAACATCTCCTTGACAGAACTTTATAGACATTGTCAATATTGCAAAATAATAATATGAATAACTTTATTGTCTCAATTATAGATTTAATAATATAAAATATTATGCAGATGATACTGTGACAATAATTAAATCAATAATATGAGAGATATGATGCAGCAATTACTGTAGCAATAATTGAGTATAACTGAGTGACTTCTCACGTAAGCATCAATAATCAATACCGTGTGCTACTATGCAACCACGCATATTATCAGTACTTTTACCATCTGGTCAGTTCAAGTTTAACAAGAAACTTCCATTTGTTATTTTTATAAAAAGATATTTCTGTCGTTTTCTAACTACGACAATACTTTTGTTGTGGGGTCCTCCAATGATTGTGTCATCGTACGAATATTCCCTATTAAAAGGAATATTCCCCGACCAATCGAATACTTACTGACACAACGAATATTTTATGTGACGCCCCCAAAATCGGTATACATCACCCATCTTGGGTCGCCAAATACATGGTACAGAATTCAAATACAACTTAATAATACAACTGTCGTGTACAATACGACAAAATATAAACTGTGAGTTTGAATACAAATATTGTCTACTAGAGAGTATACAAACTCAAAAGGAGTCCTCATTACAATTATTATCACACTATTTCACAGAATTGTGAGGACTACTAATGCACCATCTAGGACCATCACTCCGCTCCCCGACTCGTCCCAATTTATATTCTCATTTCCTCAAGAGAACAATGAAAAAAGGGTGAGCTCAACTAGCCCAAAGAAGAAATATTATGACTAAGATAATGCGAGAATAAATTATCATTAGCCTTAAATGTTGTTAAAGCGATATAATATAACAAACATCAAGTTTAAGCTGCAGAAGGAACAAGCTATCCATTAAAAGAGTCAAGTAGAGAATAAAATCTACTATCTTTTATGATTTAAAAGGTTTTTCATCACTTTTATCATTTGGGACTCGAACTTAATAAATAATCTACATCATCGAATCACCCTCGCACTACTACCAAAGATATTCTTAAGTATCACGACCACTTAATTAATTATCCATGCACTACTACGGCTAAAGAAAATCATGTTTTCATCAACGGTCCCCGATCATGCTATAAAACAATTCATCTTTGCACTACTGGCCACGAGAGAATCCATAGCCATAATCATACCAAAATTGTCCATCAATGCACTACGGCCAATGAGGACTTTTTCCACATCATTTGTAACATTACGGTTATGATTACACCGAATAATCCTCGGTCATAATCATACCAAGTCCATCTATGCACCACACAGCCACAGATGACTTTCAACAAAATATAAACATGAGGATGATGACAATGATATAAGAAATCAATAAAACAAGTTCAAGAATTAATTTATCTAGAACCGATAACGCCCAAAGTGTCAACATGACATCGCTTTTGTAGAGTAAAATTCAAGAATGCTCGAGAAGAATATGTCCATGAAAAAGATTTGGATGAAGCGCAAATATCAAGGATATTCCACTAATTTCATGGAGTATAGAAGTCAAAGTTTTAACCAACCGAGTATAATAAAGAATGGAATAACAAAAGAAATCACCACGCATGTGGTACTTCGTGATAGATAAAGGTTATAGAATAATAATTAATGAAACCAGTCATGCCAAAAAGCACGCAGACGGATGTTCCAATGTAATAATAAAGAATGTAATAATAAAAAAAATCACCATGCATGCGGTACTTGCATGTAGCAGTTATTCCAATGTAATACTAATAAAGGCGGAACCAGTCCCACAGAAACGCAAAACAGGATATTCCAATGTAATAATAATAAAGAGCGGAACTCCGGTCCGGTAAAAACGCACGCATGTGATATTCCAATGTAATAATAAAGATTTTATCAGTCCCACAGAAACGCATTGCATGAGGATATTCCAACATAATAATAAAGACAGAATAATAGAAGAATGTCACCAAGTATAGGGTAGCTCAGCGTATACAAAAGTTATTCCAATGTAATAATAATAAAATGGAATAATGTAAGTTCTCTTCATGAATACAAAAGAAATAATACTCCCTACCATGTAAGAAACTGGATATAGAAGTAGGAAGTGAAGCAGAGAATACATTTCTTCTTCTCTCTATAATAATTGCTCTATAGCTTTAGTGAATTGGTGAGAAATGAAGGAAGAATGAGCTTCTATTTATAGGAAAATATAGTTTCGATAATGCACGCGTTTTGGGGCTCAAATATTACAAAGATAATACCTTCCTCTTTTTCTTCATTTTTAATATAGTCCCGCAAGTATTATCAAACTTGCACCAACTCCCCTAATAGTAAATAATGTGAATCAATAGTAAATCATGTGACTCAATAGTTCTAATCATGTGATAAAAATAATTACAGTATAGTACCTCCATCTATACCTCCATTTTTAACTTAGTCATGCAAGTATTATCAATTTTACACCAACTCCCCTAATAGTACAAGAATGCGATTTAATAGTACACACATGTGAACAAATAGTTATATAAGCCTGTGAATTAGTAGCAATTAATTGCTCATTTATCCGATAAATTACCCGATTTATCAATATAATCCACAGACATCAATTATCATCGGAATAGATGTCGATTTTCACTAACACAAACAATTCCAACATAATGAAACTATTTTTATCAACAATATAAATTTTGAAATTTTGAAGTTTGATTTTCCCAAAAAAGTCAACTGTTGACTTTTTGATGAAATAGTGAATCCCGAAAAATTTTGTGTTTATAGACTATTTTTTACTAATTTCATCGTTCTGGACTCAAATATCACGTCCGTGTCTCCAAATTCAACTCCGAACACAACTTCAATTTTAATAACATTCATCATTAATATTATAACTCACAATATTTAACATTCAAGTCGTTCCGTGAAAGAGGGGCTTTCAGATAGGATTTCTTCTTATTGCGCCGCAATTAGGTGACCAAACCTCTCCTCGATGTAACTTCTAGACATTGTTAATATTGCAAATAATAATATGAATAATTTTGTCGTCTCAATTATTGATTTAATAATAATAAATATTATACGATGATAATCTTGTGACAATAATTGAATCAATAATATGAGAGATATGATGAATTAATTCTGTAGCAATAATTGAGTATAAGCGAGTGACTTCTCACGTAAGCATCAATAATCAATACCGTGTGCTACTATGCGAACCCGTGTATTCATCGTACTTTTACTACCTAGGTTAGTTCGGCGATTAACGGTAAAACTTCCGTAGATTATTTTCATAAAGTATTTTTGTCATTTTCTCAATCCGACAAAAATTCCGTTCATGAGGTCCACCAATGATTTCATCGTCATTACGGATATTCCCCGACAAAAAGAATATTCCCCGACCAATCGAATATTATATAACAACTTGCATACTTTGTAAAATTTATAAATACTACCCACAACTATAACATTATATCAAATCCACACCATAATATAAAAAAAAAAAATTATTTCGAGAAAATTAAATATTTATTCATAAAATCTGGGGTCTCACAATCTTCCATCCTTATTAAATTTCACCCTCAAAATTTACGTGCGTACCTGGAATGCCGAAGAGATGAGGATACCCTGACTTCATTTCAGATTCTAACTCTTGAGGTATAACCCTTGAGTGTTGAATACGATCCTTCTTATCCAAGATTTTAAAATGTATCTCATCATACGTTAAATCATCCGCTATCTCATCCGGTTCTAAATTAATAATGTGGTTCGGGTCATCTCCATATTTACGTAACGTCGATACGTTAAAAACGTTATGAACACGTGACATACTTGGCGGTAAAACGAGTCTATAAGCCACAGTTCCTACTTTATCAAGGATTTTAAATGGGCTAATTAAATCGAGGGTTGAGATTTCCTCTCTTCATCGATTCTTGCTTCTAGAATAACGCCATCTTAAACCTTCTTCTTCATATTCATCAGCTTTGAGTATGTAGCTTGAGCAGCTTTAACTTTATCGATTAAAGTCGATTCTACTTGTATATTCGTTATCTTCACGGGGTTCGTATATTCGCACTTGTAAACGCATACGATCTTCTACTCAACGCTTCAGCAACCACGTTCACTTTTTCACGATGGTATTGAATGATATGATCGTAATCTTCAACAGCTCAAGCCAACGTCTTTGGCGCATGTTACGTTCATTTTAGTTGAAGAAATATTTGAGGGTTTAAAAAATGGGTTTTGTACTGGGGTCAATAGAAAATTCAATTTCACGCTCTATAGGTAGGCTAAGAAGTCTTCAAAAATACGTCAGGAAATTTATTAACAATTTTAAGTAATAAGTAATCCATTAGAAGAGTCAAATAGAGCATGATATCTACTATCTTCTATGATTTATAAGTTTATCAACAATTTTATCGTTGAGACTCAGCTTAATAAATAATTCACATCACTGAATTATCCATGCATTACGTGTAATACCCCAACTTTTTGAATAAAGATGAATTTTTCTATATTTATCATTTTTGAATATTATGGAATAAATTTAATATAATGTTATAGTTGTGGGTAGTATTTATAAATTCGCAAAGTATGAAAGTTGTTATATTATATTCGATTGGTGGGAATATTCGTTTTAGCAGGAATATTCGCATAATACACCAAGCAATCATTGGTGGACCCAAACAATGTAATTATTGTCGGATTGAGAAAGCGACAAAAGTATTTTTATAAAAATAACGGCGGAAGTTTTAATTGGTGATATCTTGTTGAACTACTCGGTAGTAAAAGTACAATAATACACGTGGTTGTATAAGAGCAGCACACCAGATTGATTATTGATGCTTACGTGAGAAGTCATTCGGTCTTTGTTCAATTATTGCTATAGTAATTGTTGCGTGCATAAGATCTCACGTTATTTGATTCAATTATTGTCGATATTTTATATATTGTTAAAATCAATAATTGAGATGACAAAGTTATTAATATTATTATTTGCAATATTAACGATGTCTGTAAGTTACATCAAGGAGAGGTTTGGTCACCTAATTGCGCGCCTAATAGGAGAAATCCTTATTGAAAGCCCCTCTTTCCCGAGAACCAATTCGGTCGATTAATATTGTGAATTATAATAATGATGATAAATGTTGTTAAAATATTGAGGGTATTTATATATATAAGTTTTGTAATGTGTGTGGTGGATAGAATATATATATATATATATATATATATTGGTGGATTGAGTATTAGTATTATATATATATATTCATATATTATGTTTGAAAAGTGGTAAGAAGGTGGGGAGTTGATGTGGAATACGGGGGGAAAAAAAAAAAATCCAAGTGGTGTATATAATATATGTATGTAGCATGTGTTTATATATATATAGTATATTTTATTTTTATTGCTTTGTTTTTATTGGATGATGGTTTGAATTTAAGCATCTGTAAGTCTCAAAGTTTTTCTCCGTGAATTAAGCAACGATTGCATCCGTGGCTGCTATAATTTCGTCCGTCAAATTATCATTCGGTGCACCAGTGAACTGATGTTATATATATATAATATATATATATATATATAATATATTATATTTTATGTAAAAGATTTTGCTTTAATTATGGACCGTCCGATTAAAGTAAATCAATCTGGACCGTTCATGGGTTAGTTACTATGAATTCCATTCTTCTATAAATAGAAGCTCATTCCTTCATTATTTTTTACGAATTCATTAAAACTCTAGAGAGAGAAACTATAGAGAGAAAGAAGAAAAGTATTCTGCTACTTCACTACTTCTTTAATTAGTTCTTCTTTATACGGTAAGGGTGTTATTCTTTCTTATTCATGAAGAGAACTGTTATTATTCCATTGCTTAAAATTCTGTTGGAATAACCTATATACGCGGTCTACCCTATACTTGGTGACATTCTTATATTATTCCGTCTTTACTATTCTGTTGGAATATCACATCACGTGTGTTTTCTGCCGGACTTGTTAAAATCTTTATTATTTCTCGTTGGAATATCCTGTTTGTGCGCTTTTACGCGGACATGATTTCGCTCTTTATTATTCTCATTGGAATAACTCAGTATACTGCTGATTCTACCCTATACTTGGTGACATTCTTCTATTATTTCGTCTTTATTATTCTGTTGGAACATCCCGCTTGGGGTGTGTAATTTCACCGATTCGGTTCCGTTATTTAGTATTCTCGTTGAATAACCTCGTCCTCTGCGAAGCACCGCATGGATGGTGATTTCTTTTGTTATTCCATTCTTTATTATACTCGGTTGGTTAAAGTTTTGACTTTTATACTCCATGAAATTAGTAGAATATCCTTGATATTTGCGATTCATCCAAAGATCTTTTCATGGAAATATTCTTTCGATCATTCTTGAATTTTACTCTACAAAGCAAAGATTATGTTGACAATTTGGACATTAGTAGTTCTTGGACAAATTAATTTTTGAACTTGTTTTATTGAATTCTTATATCATTGTCATCATCCTCATGTTTATATTATGTTGAAAGTCATCTGTGGCCTGTAGTGCATAGATGGACTTGGTATAATTATGACCAGGGATTATTTGGTGTAATCATGATCGTAATGTTACAAATGATGTGGTAAAAGTCCTCATTGGCCCGTAGAGCGCATGATGGGACAGTTGTTGGCATGATCATGACCATTAATGAATACACAAATATTCTTGCCCGTAGTGCATGGACAATTGTGGTCGTGATACTAAAGAATATCCTTGGCCGAAAAGTGCGGGGTGATTCAATGATGTGGAATATTTATTGTCGAGTCTCGCCGATAATGATGATGAAAAACCTTTTAATCATAAAAGATAGTAGATTTTATTTTCTACTTGACTCTTTTAATGGATTGCTTGTTCGCTGCGCTTAAACTTGATGTCTATTATATTTTATCAGTTTAACATTGTTGGAAACTAATGATAATTTATTCTGCATTATCTTAGTCATAATATTTCTTACTGGACTAGTTGAGCTCACCCTTTCTTTCACTGTTCTCTTCAGGAAATGAGAATATAGCTGGGACGAGTCGGGGAACAGAGTGATGGTCCAGAGGATAGCATTAGTAGTCCTTACTATTCTGTGAAATAGTGTGATAATAATTGTAATGAGGACTCCTTTTGAGTTTGTATAATCTCTAGTAGACAATATTTGTATTTAAACTCACAGTTTATGTTTTGTCGTATTATACACGACAGTTGTATTAATAAGTTATATTTGAATTCTGTACCATGTATCTGGCGACCCAAGATGGGTGATGTATACCTAATTTTGGGGACGTCACAGTTGGTATCAGAGCTTAGGGATATGATCCCTGGTTAAGATGTGAGACTAGAACTAGGAGGGGAGAGACGGGGAATTCCTTCGCTAGTATGACCTACTTAAATTTATTTTGTATTTAAATTGGTTGGTCAGAGTTTAGAGATATTATGTTACATGTCAATTAACCTTTGTTTTATGGCAGTATCTGAAAATGACATCCGAAAATGTTGAGAATAGCAATGGAGCAAAAGAGACCGTTGAGTCTCCACATATCAATAATCAGGAGAATGTGCATCAGGAAGGCGACAATCCTCATGCAAACAACAACACTGACCAAATGATGAATGATGGATTGTTCATGCAATTCATACAACAAAGAAGTAGAGCGGCCATCGTCCAAAATATAGGTGAAAACACTCTTTGGAAACTCTCGGCCACCGCTAAAAGCGATTCAAGGAGTGGGACCACCGGAGTTTAAGGGAGAGCCAAAACCACTTATGGTGGAAGCATGGATAAAGCAGATCACCAAGATATTTGATGTCTTAGAATGCTCCGAGGAGCAAAAGGTTCCCTTTGCCGCCTTTATATTGCGCGGAGGGGCAGATTACTGGTGGGAATTGGTAAAACGTACTCAACCTGCCGTATTGAAGATGTCTTGGGAGAAGTTCCAAGAGCTGTTCAACGACAAATACTTTCCCAAAAGTATTCGTCACATGAAGGAGGTGGAGTTTATCAAATTGGAGAAAAACAATATGACCGTGTCGCAATACGAGGAAAAATTTACGGAGTTATCCCGGTTTGCGTCCCACTTGGTGGATAATGAAGAGAGAATGGCGCGAATATTTTTAAGAGGTTTGAAGCCGGAGATACGTCAACATCTTATTTCTCATAAACTGTGTTTGTATTCAAATGTTGTAAATAGGGCTCAGTTGGTGGAGCGCGATAACGAGTCAACGCAACCAAAAAAGAGCAGCCGATAAAATGATAATACCAGTGAGAGCAGTCATCGAAGCGGTGACAACAAGCGTGGAGGGAATCAACAGGCCAGAAATGGTAACCACTTCGGTGGAAATCAGGGCCAAAATAATAAGAATGGACATTTCAAGAAGAGGAGATTCAACAATGATGGAAAGACGTCAGCACCAGCACCCGTTGTTAAGGAAGGAGAAAGACCACCTATCATATGCTTCAAATACGGAGGGGAGGGACACATCAGTCCAAATTGCGTGATGCCATCCAAAGCATGTTATAATTGTGGAAGAGTAGGTCACCTAGCCTGATTTTGTCGTTCACCGAAAACAAGTTCAGCTAGGATGGAGGCACCAAAGGCCGTCCCAGAAAAGTCAAAGCCAGTGGTGCAAGGGAGAGCATTTGTCGTGACCTCCCAGAAAGCAAGGAACCCGAACGAGGTCATCACGGGTAAGCTAATCATAAACTCTAGCGAAGTTTATACTTTATTTGATAATGGTTCTACCCACTCTTTCATTTCTCCTACTTGCGCTCAACGTTTAAATTTGACTCCGGAGAGATTGGATTTTGATTTATCTGTTGAAACCCCGTAGGGAGAAACCTTCATTACATCCACGGTTTATAAGTCTTGTTTGATTCAAATCGGTACCTGCACGTTACCTATCGATCTTATTTCTTTGAAAATACTTGAATTTGATGTGATTCTAGGGATTGATTGGTTAACTATGCATCATGTAAAAATTGATTATTTTCGTAAGGTTATTAGCTTTCATATTCCTAATCAACCTATTATGCGAATTCAAGCAACCAAACCATTAAAATCAATCACTGTCATCTCAAGCCATAAAGCTATTCGTTTATTGAAAAACGGATGTCAAGCTTTCTTAGCCCACGTCACGGATCTAAACAAAAATAAATCGGGTTTTGAATAATATTTCTATTGTTAATGAATTTCCGACGTATTCCCTCAAGAACTTCCCGCCTACCCCCAGAGCGTGAAATTGAATTTTTATCGACCTTGAACCGGTGACAAAACCCATTTCCAAAGCCCCATATCGAATGGCTCTATTGAACTTCGTGGAGTTAAAGACTCAACTACGAGGAATTGTTAGACATTGGCTTTATTCGTCCCTAGTACTTCTCCTGGGTGCTCCTGTTCTATTCGTGAAGAAGAAAGATGGGAGTATGCGACTTTGTATTGATTATCGGGAGTTGAATCATGTCACCATAAAAAATAGGTACCCATTGCCACGTATTGATGACCTGTTTGACCAGTTGCAAGGAGCCAAATTCTTTTCAAAGATTGATCTTCGTTGCGGATATCACCAATTGAAGATTAGAACCGATGACATTCCAAAGACGGGTTTCAAAACTCGGCACGGGCATTATGAATTCCTAGTCATGTCCTTTGGATTGACTAATGCTCCTGCTGCCTTCATGGATATGATGAACCGAGTATTCAAGGAATATTTGGATCACTTTGTGGTCATCTTTATTGATGACACCCTCATATATTCCAAAAGCCGTGAAGATCATGAGGGACACTTGAGGCTGATACTCCAAAAGCTTCGTGAATACAAGCTTTATGCCAAGTTGAAGAAATGCGAGTTCTGGCTTGAGGAAGTAGCATTCCTTGGGCACGTGGTATCAAGTCATGGAATATCTGTTGACCCAGCAAAGATTGAAGCTATTCAAAGCTGGGAGCAACCTAAATCAGTGACCGAAGTACGTAGCTTTCTCGGCTTAGCTGGTTATTATTGGAGATTCGTAGAAGGGTTTTCTCGAATCGCTACTCCACTAACTTAGCTGACTCGGAAAGATACAAAGTTCGATTGGAGCGAGGAATGTGAGAAGAGTTTTCAAGAACTCAAGAGGAGACTCATTTCAGCACCTGTTCTAACAATACCATCTGGTTCGGAGGGATTTGTCATCTACAGTGATGCTTTAGGCAAAGGGTTAAGATGTGTTCTCATGCAACATGGGAAAGTCATAGCCTATGCCTCATGACAACTCAAAGAATATGAGAGGAATTATCCTACTCATGACCTAGAGTTAGCAGATGTTGTCTTCGCACTTAAAATTTGGAGGCATTACTTGTATGGGGAGAAAGTGGAGATCTTTACGAATCATAAAAGCCTCAAATATTTCTTCACTCAAAAGGAACTTAACATGCGACAATGACGTTGGCTTGAACTATTGAAAGATTATGATCATACCATCCAATACTATCCTGGAAAAGCGAGCGTGGTAGCCGGCGCATATCGAAAGAAGATCATATCGCGGCACGAGTGCAATATTGTCAACGCAAAGGCCCATTTTGTATGACTTGAAAAGGATGGAGATAGAGATAAAGACTCCAGGGACCCACGTGATGATGGAAAATATACGAGTAGAACTAACTTTAATTGATAAAATTAAAGCTGCTCAAGTTACAGATATGGAGCTGATGCGTATGAAGAAGAAAGTGCAAGAAGGTACGATGTCGGAAGCAAGAATCGATGAAGAAGGAATACTTCAAGTCAACTCCAGACTTTGTGTTCCTAACGACCCTGATTTAAAGTTTAAAATCATGATGGAGGCGCACAACACACCGTTTGCAATCCATCCTGGGAGTACCAAAATGTATCATGATCTTCGACATACATTTTGGTGGGGCAATATGAAGAGAGAGATAGCTCTGTTTATCTCAAGGTGTCTAACATGTCAACGAGTTAAGGCGGAGCATCAAGTACCAAAAGGTCCATTGCAACCACTTGAAATTCCAGAATGGAAATGGGAGCACATTACCATGGATTTCGTTACTGGTCTTCCCAAGGTTTCTCAAGGTATTAATGCAATTTGGGTCATTGTTGATAGATTGACCAAATCTGGTCATTTCTTACTAATACGAGAAACTTATACACTTGAATGTCTTGCTCGTATGTACATAAACGAGATTGTAAGACTGCATGGTATGCCAGTATCCATAGTTTCTGATCGAGACCCAAGATTCACTTCACGATTTTGGGTTAGTTTACAAAAAGCTTTGGGCACAGATTTACGATTTAGTTCGGTATATCATCCTCAGACGGACGGGCAGTCGGAGAGGACGATTCAAACTCTTGAAGATCTTTTAAGACTTTGTGTCCTTGACTTCAAGGGAAGTTGGGACAAGTTCTTACCATTGGTGGAGTTTTCCT
This sequence comes from Panax quinquefolius, assembly GCA_020205615.1. Lineage (NCBI taxonomy): Eukaryota > Viridiplantae > Streptophyta > Magnoliopsida > Apiales > Araliaceae > Panax > Panax quinquefolius. The sequence continues at coordinate 86,560,036 of CM035170.1, read as the reverse complement.
ACAACAACAGTTATCAAGCAAGTATTGGCATGGCTCCATTCGAAGCGTTGTATGAAAGAAAATGTCATTCTCCAGTATGCTGGGATGAGGTGGGTGAAGCAACATTGTTGGGACTGGAGTTGGTACGTATGACTACGAAAAAGATTCAAACGATATAAAAACCTCACAAGATCGACAAAAGAGTTATGATGATCTTCATCGAAAGGACGTGGAATTCGATATAGGAGATCATGTGTTGTTACGTGTTGCTCCATGGAAAGGAATTATGAGATTTGGAAAGAGAGGAAAGCTCAATCCTCGATTCATCGGCCCATTTTTAATCCTTGATCGAGTAGGAACTGTGGCCTATAGACTCGTTTTACCGCCAAGTATGTCTCGTGTTCATAACGTTTTTCACATATCCATGTTACGTAAATATGTGGAAGACCCGAAACACATTATTGAGTTAGAACCGGACGAAATAGTGGAAGATTTGATGTATGAAGAGGCTCTTGTTCAAATCTTGGATAAGAAGGAACATATTCTACGCACCAAGGTTATACCTCAAGTCAAAGTTTTGTGGAGAAACCACGATGTTGAGGAAATGACTTGAGAGTTAGAATCTGAAATGAAATCAAGGTATCCTTACCTCTTCGACATACCAGGTACGTACCCTAATTTCGAGGGCGAAATTTCTTAAGAAGGGGAGGTTGTAAGACCCCAACTTTTTGAATAAAGATGAATTTTTCTATATTTATCATTTTTGAATATTATGGAATAAATTTATAAATAATGTTATAGTTGTGGGTAGTATTTATAAATTCTGCAAAGTATGAAAGTTGTTATATTATATTCGATTGGTCGGGGAATATTCGTTTTAGCAGGGGAATATTAAGATAACAACAAGAATCATTGGTGGACCCTAACAATGTAATTATTATTTCGGATTGAGAAAACGATAAAAGTATTTTTATAAAAATAACGGCGGAAGTTTTACCGTTGATACTGTTGAACTACTCGGTAGTAAAAGTACAGTAATACGCGTGGTTGCATAGTAGCACACGGTATTGATTATTGATGCTTACGTGAGAAGTCATCCAGTCTTGTTCAATTATTGCTATAGTAATTGTTGCATAGTATCTCACGTTATTTGATTCAATTATTGTCGATATTTTATATATTGTTAAAATCAATAATTGAGATGACAAAGTTATTAATATTATTATTTGCAATATTAACGATGTCTAGAAGTTACATCGATGAGAGGTTTGGTCACCTAATTGCGCCAATAGGAGAAATCCTTATTGGAAGCCCCCTTTCCGGGAACGACACAGTCGATTAATATTGTGAATTATAATAATGATGATAAATGTTGTTAAAATATTGAGGGTATTTATATATAGTTTGTAATGTGTGTGGTGGATAAAATATATATATATATATAATATTATGTGTGTGTGAGTGGAAAATGGTGGAAAAGTAGATTTTTGGTGGAAAAGTGGAATTGGTGGATTGAGTATTAGTATTATAGTATATATATATATATATATATATATATATATATATATATATATTATGTTTGAAAAGTTTTAAGAAGGTGGGGAGTTGATGTGGAATACAGGGGGAAGAAAAAAAATCCAAGTGGTGTATATAATATATGTATGTAGCATGTGTTTATATATATATAGTATATTTTATTTTTGTTGCTTTGTTTTTATTGGATGATGGTTTGAATTTAAGCATCTGTAAGTCTCAAAGTTTTTCTCCGTGAATTAAGCAACGATTGCATCCGTGGGTCGCTTATAATTTCGTCTCCGTCAAATTATCATTCTAAGGCATTAAGTTGAATCGATGTTATATATATATAATATATATATATATATAATATATATTATATTTTATATAAAAGATTTTGCTTTAATTATGGACCGTCCGATTAAAGTAAACCAATCTGGACCGTTCATGGGTTAGTTACTATGCATTCCACTCTTCTATAAATAGAAGCTCATTCCTTCATTATTTCTTACGAATTCATTGAAACTCTAGAGAGAGAAACTATAGAGAGAAAGAAGAAAAGTATTCTGCTACTTCACTACTTCTTTAATTAGTTCTTCTTTATACGGTAAGGGTGACATTCTTATATTATTCCGTCTTTACTATTCTGTTAGAATATCACGTACCGTGTGTTTTCTGTGGGACCGATTCCATTTTTATTATTACATTGGAATATCCGCGCGCACATGCGCTTTTACTTTTGGGACTGATTTAAATCTTTATTATTATTCTGTTGGAATTACCTGTATACGCGGTCTACCATATACTTGGTGACATTCTTCTATTATTCCGTCTTTATTATTCTGTTGGAACATCCTGTCGGTGCAAATTTTGCCTGACCTGGTTCCGTTATTTAGTATTCTGTTGGAATAACCTATCTATGCGAAGTACCGTATGCATGGTGATTTCTTTTGTTATTCCATTCTTTATTATACTCAGTTGGTTAAAGTTTTGACTTCTATACTCCATGAAATTAGTAGAATATCCTTGATATTTGCGCTTCATCCAGTATCTTTTCATGGAAATATTCTTCTGATCATTCTTGAATTTTACTCTACAAAGAAGTATCATGTTGACAATTTGGACATTAGTAGTTCTTGGACAAATTAATTCTTGAACTTGTTTTATTGAATTCTTATATCATTGTCATCATCCTCATGTTTATATTATGTTGAAAGTCATCTGTGGCCTGTAGTGGATAGATGGACTTGGTATGATTATGACCAGGGATTATTTGGTGTAATCATGACTGTAATGTTACAAATGATGTGGTAAAAGTCTTCATTGGCCCGTAGTGCATTGATGGACAGTTGTTGGCATGATCATGACCATTAATGAATACATAAATATTCTTAGCCCGTGAAAGTATGGATAATTGTGGTCGTGATACTAAAGAATATCCTTGGTAGTAGTCAGTAGGGGGTGATTCGATGATGTGGAATATTTATTAAGTCGAGTCTCGCGATAATGATGATGAAAAATCTTTTAATCATAAAAGATAGTAGATTTTATTTTCTCTTTGGACTCTTTTAATGGATTGCTTGTTCCGCTGCGAGTTAAACTTGATGTCTATTATATTTTATCGGTTTAACATTGTTGGAAACTAATGATAATTTATTCGCATTATCTTAGTCATAATATTTCTTCTTGGGCTAGTTGAGCTCACCCTTTCTTTTTCCGTTCTCTTGTGAAATGAGAATATAAATTGGGACCAGTCGAGGAGCGGAGTGATGGTCCAGAGGATAGCATTAGTAGTCCTCACTATTACGTGAAATAGTGTGATAATAATTATAATGAGGACTCCTTTTGAGTTTGTATAATCTCTAGTAGACAATATTTGTATTCAAACTCACGGTTTATGTTTTGTCGATTGTACACACATAGTTGTATTAAGTAAGTTGTATTTGAATTACATACCGTATATCTGGCGACCCAAGATGGGTGATGTATACCTAATTTGTATTCAAACTCACAGTTTATGTTTTGTCGTATTGTACACGACAGTTGTATTAGTAAGTTGTATTTGAATTCTGTACCATGTATCTGGCGACCCAAGATGGGTGATGTATACCTAATTTTGGGGGCGTCATATTACGGGCCAAGGATATTCATTAGTATCACGTCTACTAATTATCCATGCACTACGGGCCAATGATATTCGTATAATCACCAATAGTCATGATTATACCAAATAATCCATGGTCATAATCATACCAATCAACAATCCATCTATGCATTACGGGCCAAAGATGACTTTCATCACAATATAAGCATAATGATGATGACAATGATATAAGAATTAAATTAAATGAAAACAAAGGATAAAATTTTAAAGATTTATAATTTAATTTATCCAGAATTCAATAATGTCCAAATTGTCAACATGATACTACTTTGTGGAGTAAAATTCAAGAATAATATTGTTTCAAAAATGATTTGGACCGAAAAGAAATCAATTTTTTTCATAAATAGTACCCCGAGGGAATAGTACCCGAGTGAGTAGTACTTTGGGAATAGTACCCTGGTATGAAAAGATTAAAAATTATCAAGAATGCTCAGAATAATATTTTCATGTAAATATACTAGGTGAAGCTAAAATTTCAAGGATATTCTACTAATTTTACGGAGTATAAAAGCAATACTTTAACAAAATGAGTGTAGAATTCAGAAGCTGAAACGAAATAATATTACTTACATACTACATTGTTTGAAAGAAAATATTATTTCATACGAATATTGAACAAAAATAATATCCCTTACCTTAAAAAGGTGAGTATTCCGACTGGTATAATGGGAATATTCTTTAAAAAAACTTATATTATTTTCTACGCTCAAAACTTCCTTAAAGTCTTAAGAAATACGCTCAATATTATAAAAGAAGAATTCTCTGATTCTGGTGTGATTTTCAATTCTAAACTAAGCATCTTATTTATAGGAGAATGGAAGGATACTATTTAAAAATGATTTGACAAAGAAGGAATCACGGGTTTTTGATTTAATTTTTTTGATCTTTTATCTACGCACTACTATGCAGACACTATACAGACACTATGCATAATAAAATATTATATATTCTATTTTTCATATATAACAAAACTTATAATAATAACAATAATAATAATAATACACTCCCTGACTTTCCGTGCCATTCCATTTTCTTTTCTGTGACCCCCCAATCAAAACATTAAATATATATATATATAATAAACTGAGATAACTTTTACCGACAGTTTTAAAAAAAGGGTAAGTGGGGGTCCAAATAATAAGCCAAAATTTATAACAAATACTTCATAAAAAATTCCGTCAATATTTTTAACAATATTTATTAATTCATCAATAATATAACTTGCAATATTAACAACCAGATCATTCCCAGGAAAGAGGGGGCTTTCCAATAAGGATTTCTCCCTATTGGCGCGCAATTAGGTGATTAAACTCTTTTCCTCGGTAGATTTTTCTAGACATTGTCAATAATGCAATATAATAATATAAATAACTTGTCATCTTAATTATTGATTTAATAATATAAAATATTATGCAGATGATATTGTGACAATAATATAATCAATAATGTGAGATACTGTGCAGTAATTACTGTAGCAATAATTGAGTATAACTAAGTGACTTCTCACGTAAGCATCAATAATCAATACCGTGTACTACTATACAACCACGCATATTACTGTACTTTTCATCACCGGGTATTTCAACAATTTACGGTAAAACTTTCGCCGTTATTTTTATAAAAAGATATTTCTGTCGTTTTCTAACTCCGACAATAATTTTGTTGTGCGGTCCACCAATGATTGTGCCGTCGTACGAATATTCCCCGACCAATCGAATATTTTATGACAACTTGCATACTTTGCAAAATTTATAAATATTACCCACAACTATAACATTATATCAAATCCACACCAAAAAATATATTTTGAGAAAAATTAATCTTTATTCATAAAAGTTGGGGTCTTACAATGTACCTGGTGTTCCCGAGTCTAATACTGTTTATAAGTAGGTTCCATGTTTGTATCTGTAAGACCCAAACTTTTTATGAATAAAGATCTAATTTTCCCTGAATATTATTTTGAATAATAAGATGTTGATTTGATATAATGTTATAGTTATGGATGATATGTGCAAATTTTGCAACATAAGTAAGTTGTCATTAAATATTCGTACGCCGATGCAATCATTGGTGGACCACATAACAGAATAATTGTCGGATACAAAAAGCGACATAAATAACCTTTTTATAAAAAATAACGGCAAAACTTTACCGTTAATTATTGAAATATCCAATGATAAAAGTACAGTAATACGCATGGCTGAACAGTGGCACACAGTATTGCACAATATATGACCCCAACTTTTATGAATAAAGATTAATTTTTTTCGAAATATATTTTTGAATATTATGGTGTGGATTTGATATAATGTTATAGTTGTGGGTAATATTTACAAATTTTGCAAAGTAAGCAAGTGGTTATATAATATTCGATTGGTCAGGGAATATTCGTTTTAATAGGAAATATTCGTACGACGACACAATCATTGGTGGACCCCACAACAAAAGTATTATCGTATTTAAAAAATGACATAATTATTTTTTTATAAAAATAATGGCAAAAGTTTTACCGTAAACTGTTGAAATACCCGGTGATGAAAAGTACAGTAATACGCGTGGTTGTATAGTAGAACACGGTATTGATTATTGATGCTTACGTGAGAAGTCACTCAGTTATACTTAATTATTGCTACAGTAATTAATGCATAATATCTCTCATATTATTGATTCAATTATTGTCACAGTATCATCAGCATAATATTTATTATTATTAAATCAATAATTGAGACGAAAACGTTATTCATATTATTATTTGCAATATTGACAATGTCTAGAAAGTTCTGTCAATGAGAGGTTTGGTCACCTAATTGCGCGCCAATAGAGAGAAATCCTTATCGGAAATCCCCCTCTTTCCTGAGAATGATCTGATTGTTCAATATTTTGAGTTATAATATTAATGATGAATAAGTTCGTATTGATTAAAGATGAAATTGATATTTCCATTGTGTTGGGATTATTAGTGTTAGTGGAAATCGACATATATTCCAATAATATTTGATGTCTGGAGGTTATATTGACCAACCGGGTAATTAATCGGATAAATGAGCAATTAATTGCTATTAATTCACATGCTTATAAATGTTTGTTCACATGTGTACTATTGATTCACATACATGTACTATTAGGGGAGGTGGTGCAAGATTGATAATACTTGCATGACTAAATTAAAAATGGAGGTATAGATGAAAGTACTATACTGTAATTATTTTTTTCACATGTATAGAACTATTGATTCACATGATTGCACTATTGATTCACATGATGTACTATTATGAGAGGTGGTGCAAGTTTGATAATACTTGCAGGACTAAATTAAAAATGAAGGAAAAGATAAAGGTATTATACTGTAATATTTCGATCCCCAAAATGTGCAATTATCGAAACTATGTTTTCCTATAAATAGAAGTTCATTCTTCTTTCTTTCTCACCAATTCATTAAGACTGGCAAGAGCAATTATAGAGAAATAAGCTATAGAGAGAGAAGCTTTAGAGAGAAAGTAAAAGAGAAGTCTGCTACCTCACTATTCGAGTATTCAGTCTTCTTCTAAGGCAAGGGTTATTATTTCTTCCAGTATCCATAAGGAATAATATTTTCTTCCATACTCTGTAATATATGAGTAATATTATTTCGTCTCGTATTCTTGATTATACCCTCATTTTGTTAAAGTATTGCTTTTATACTCCGCGAAATTAGTAGAATATCCTTGAAATTTGCGTTTCATCTAGTAACGTTTCACAAAGATATTTTCTTCACATTTTTGTTAAATTTTAAGATTTTCATACCGGAGTACTGTCCATGAGTACTATTCATTTATATGGTACTATTCACAAAGTACTATGCACGAGATACTATTCATAAAGTACTATTCATGGGTACTATTGACGAGTACTATTCACGGGGTACTATTCCTGAAGTACTATTCACGGGATACTATTCACTCGGGTACTATTCACCCAGAGAATTATTCATGACAAAAATTGATTTCTTTGTTGTCCAAATCATTTTTGATACAATATTATTCTTGAATCTTACTCCACAAAGCAGTATCGTGTTGACAATTTGGGCATTATTGAATTCTGGATAAATTAAATTATAAATCTTTAAAAAATTTATCATTTGCTTTATTTTAATTGAATTCTTATATCATTGTCATCACCATCATGCTTATATTGTGATAAAAGTCATATGTGGCTTACGTGCATAGATTTACTATTGATTGGTATGATTATGATCAGGGATTATTCGGTATAATCATGACCGTAATATTACAAATAATGTGGTAAAAAAATCCTCATTGGCCTGTAGTGCATTGATGGACAGTTGTTGGTATGATTATGACCAGGGATTATTCGATATAATCATGACCATTGATGATTACATGAATATCCTTGGCCCGTAATGCAGGGATGATTCGATGATGTGGTTTATTTATTAAGTTGAGTCTCAGCGATAAAATTGATGATAATTTTTTTAAATCATAGAAGATGGTAGATATCATGTTCTACTTGACTCTTCTAATGGATTGCTTGTTCCTCTACGGTTAAATTTGATATTTATTATATTTTATCATTTTAACACTATTGAAGGCTAACGATAATTTATTCTGCATTATCTTAGTCATAATATTTCTTATTGGGCTGGTTGAGCTCACCCTTTGTTTTCATTGTTCTATTCAGGAAATGAAAATATAGCTAGGACTAGTCGGTGAACGGAGTGACGGTCTAGATGTTTGCATTAGTAGTCATCATTATTCAGTGAAATAGTGTGATAATAAATGTAATAAGAACTCCATTTGAGATTGAATACTGTCTAGAAGATAATATTCGTATTAAAACTCTCAGCTTATATTTTGTCGTATTTTACACGACAGTTGTATAATTAAGTTGTATTTGAATTTTGTACCATGTATTTGGCGACTCAAGATGGGTGATGTATACCTATTTTGGGGGCATCACAGTATCTCTGATTATTGATTCTTACGTAAGAAGTCACTCAGTATTCAATGATTGCCATAATAATTGTTGCAGAGTATCTCATATCATTGATTCAATAATTGTTACAGTAACATTTGTGCAATATTTTATATTATTAGAATAATATTATTAGTTAGCATTATTGGCAATGTCTAGAAATTTCTGTAAACGAAATGTAAGACCCTAACTTTTTTTGAATAAAGAATAATTTTTCTCAAAATATTTTTTTTAATATTATGGTGTGGATATGATATAATATTATAGTTGTGGGTAATATTTGGAAAATTTTGCAAAATAAGTAAGTTGATATAAAATATTCGTTGTGTCAGTAAGTATTCGATTGGTCGGGGAATATTCGTTTTAACATGAAATATTCGTACGATGGCACAATCATTGGAGGACCCCACAACAGAAGTATTGTCGTAGTTAGAAAACGACAGAAATATCTTCTTATAAAAATAACAGCGAAAGTTTTATTATTAAACTGTTGAACTACCCGGTGGTAAAAGTAAAGAAATACGATGTCTGGCGTGGTTAAGTAGTAGCACTACGGTATTGATTATTGATGCTTACGTGAGAAGTCACTCGGTTATACTCAATTATTACTACGATGAATTCTTTGCATCATATCTCTCATATTATTGATTCAATTATTGTCACAAAGATCATCTTCATAATATTTTATATTATTAAATCAATAATTGAGACGAAAAAGTTATTCATATTATTATTTGCAATATTGACAATGTCTAGAAAGTTCTCGTCAATGAGAGGTTTGGTCACCCTATTTGCGCTATGATAGGAGAAATCCTTATCGTAAAGCCGCCTCTTTCGTGGGAATGATCCGATTGTTCAATATTGTTAGTTATAATATTAATGATGAATAAGTTTGTGTTGATTAAAGATGAAATTGATATTTCCAGTGTGTTGGGATTATTAGTGTTAGTGGAAATCGACATATATTCCAATAATAATTGATGTGTGGAGGTTATATTGACCAATCGGGTAATTAATCGAAAAAATGAGCAATTAATTGCTAATAATTCACATGCTTATAACTGTTTGTTCACATGTGTACTATTGATTCACATACATGTACTATTAGGGGAGGTGGTGTAAGATTGATAATACTTGCATGACTAAATTAAAAATGGAGGTATAGATGAATGTACTATAATGTAATTATTTTTTTCACATGTATAGAACTATTGATTCACATGATTGCACTATTGATTCACATGATGTACTATTAGGGGAGGTGGTGCAAGTTTGATAATACTTGCAGGACTAAATTAAAAATGAAGGAAAAGATAAAGGTATTATACTGTAATATTTCGATCCCCAAAATGTGCAATTATCAAAACTATGTTTTCCTATAAATAGAAGTTCATTCTTCTTTCATTCTCACCAATTTATTAAGACTCACAAGAGCAATTATAGATAAATAAGCTATAGAGAGAGAAGCTTTAGAGAGAAAGTAGAAGAGAAGTCTGCTACCTCACTATTCGAGTATCCAGTCTTCTTCTGAGGTAAGGGATATTATTTTTTTCAGTATCCATAAGGAATAATATTTTCTTCCATACTCTGTAGTATGTGAGTAATATTATTTCGTCTCATATTCTTGATTATACCCTCATTTTGTTAAAGTATTGCTTCTATACTCCGCGAAATTAGTAGAATATCCTTGAAATTTGTGCTTAATCTAGTATAGTTTCACAAAGATATTTTCTGCAAATTCTTGATAAATTTTAAGCTTTTCATGTCGGAGTACTGTCCATGAGTACTATTCATTTATACGATACTATTCACAAAGTACTATTCACGGGATACTATTCATAAAGTACTATTCACAAAGTACTATTCACGGGTACTATTGACGAGTACTATTCACGGGGTACTATTCCTGAAGTACTATTCACGGGGTACTATTCACTCGGGAATTATTCACCTGAGGAATTATTCATGACAAAAATTGATTTCTTTGATGTCCAAATCATTTTTGATACAATATTATTCTTGAATCATACTCCACAAAGCAGTACCATGTTGACAATTTGGGCATTATTGAATCCTGGATAAATTAAATTATAAATCTTTAAAAAATTTATCCTTTGATTTCTTTTAATTGAATTCTTATATCATTGTCATCATCATCATGCTTATATTGTGATAAAAGTCATATGTGGCTTACGTGCATAGATTTACTATTGATTGGCATGATTATGACCAGGGATTATTCGATATAATCATGACCGTAATGTTACAAATGATGTGGTAAAAAAATCCTCATTGGCCTGTAGTGCATTGATGGACAGTTGTTGGTATGATTATGACCAGGGATTATTCGGTATAATCATGACCATTGATGATTACATGAATATCCTTGGCCCGTAATGCAGGGATGATTCAATGATGTGGTTTATTTATTAAGTTGAGTCTCAGCGATAAAATTAATGATAATTTTTTTAAATCATAGAAGATGGTAGATATCATGCTCTACTTGACTCTTCTAATGGATTGCTTATTCCTCTGCAGTTAAATTTGTTGTTTATGATATTTTATCAGTTTAACAGTATTGAAGGCTAACAATAATTTATTCTGCATTATCTTTGTCATAATATTTCTTACTGGGCTGGTTGAGCTCACCCTTTATTTTCATTGTTCTATTCAGGAAATGAGAATATAGTTGGGACTAGTTGGTGAACGGAGTGACGGTCTAGATGTTTGCATTAGTAGTCATCACTATTCAGTGAAATAGTGTGATAATAAATGTAATAAGGACTACATTTGAGATTGAATACTGTTTAGAAGATAATATTCGTATTAAAACTCTCAGCTTATGTTTTGTCGTATTTTACACGACAGTTATATAATTAAGTTGTATTTGAAATTTGTACCATGTATTTGGCGACTCAAGATGGGTGATGTATGCCTATTTTGGGGGCATCACAGTATCACTGATTATTGATTTTTACGTAAGAAGTCACTCAGTATTCAATGATTGCCATAATAATTGTTGCATAGTATCTCATATCATTGATTCAATAATTGTTACAGTAACATTTGTGCAATATTTTATATTATTTGAATAATATTATTAGTTAGCATTATTTGCAATGTCTAGAAATTTCTGTAAAGGAAATGTAAGACCCCAATTTTTTTTGAATAAAGAATAATTTTTCTCAAAATATATTTTTTAATATTATGGTGTGGATATGATATAATATTATAGTTGTGAGTAATATTTGGAAAATTTTGCAAAATAAGTAAGTTGATATAAAATATTCGTTGTGTCAGTAAGTATTCGATTAGTCGGGGAATATTCGTTTTAACATGGAATATTCGTACAATGGCACAATCATTGGAGGACCCCACAACAGAAGTATTGTCGTAGTTAGAAAACGACAGAAATATCTTCTTATAAAAATAACAGCGGAAGTTTTATTATTAAACTGTTGAACTACCCGGTGGTAAAAGAAAAAGAATACGCATGTGGTTGCGTAGTAACACGCAGATCGATTATTGATGCTTACGTGAGAAGTCACTCAGTTATACTCGATTATTGCTACAGTAATTGCTGCATCATATCTCTCATATTATTGATTCAATTATTGTCATAGTATCATCTTCATAATATTTTATATTATTAAATCAATAATTGAGACGAAAAAGTTATTCATATTATTATTTGTAATATTGACAATGTCTAGAAAATTCTGTCAATGAGAGGTTTGGTCACCTAATTGTGCGCCAATAGGGAGAAATCCTTATCGGAAAGCGCCCTCTTTCGTGGGAATGATCTGATTGTTCAATATTGTGAGTTATAATATTAATGATGAATAAGTTCGTGTTGATTAAAGATGAAATTGATATTTCCATTGTGTTGGGATTATTAGTGTTAGTGGAAATCGACATATATTCCAATAATAATTGATGTGTGGAGGTTATATTGACCAATCGGGTAATTAATCGGATAAATGAGCAATTAATTGCTAATAATTCACATGCTTATAACTGTTTGTTCACATGTGTACTATTGATTCACATACATGTACTATTAGGGGAGGTGGTGCAAGATTGATAATACTTGCATGACTAAATTAAAAATGGAGGTATAGATGAAGAACTATAATGTAATTATTTTTTTTACATGTATAGAACTATTGATTCACATGATTGCATAATTGATTCGCATGATGTACTATTAGGGGAGGTGGTGCAAGTTTGATAATACTTGCAGGACTAAATTAAAAATGAAGGAAAAGATAAAGGTATTATACTGTAATATTTTGATCCCCAAAATGTGCAATTAACGAAACTATGTTTTTCTATAAATAGAAGTTCATTCTTCTTTCATTCTCACCAATTCATTAAGACTCACAAGAGCAATTATAGATAAATAAGCTATAGAGAGAGAAGCTTTAGAGAGAAAGTAGAAGAGAAGTTTGCTACCTCACTATTTGAGTATCCAGTCTTCTTCTGAGGTAAGGGATATTATTTTTTTCAGTATCCATAAGGAATAATATTTTCTTCCATACTCTATAGTATGTGAGTAATATTATTTCGTCTCGTATTCTTGATTATACCCTCATTTTGATAAATTATTGCTTCTATACTCCGCGAAATTAGTAGAATATCTTTGAAATTTGCGCTTCATCTAGTATCGTATCACAAAGATATTTTCTGCACATTCTTGTTAAATTTTAAGCTTTTCATGTCGGAGTACTGTCCATGAGTACTATTCATTTATACGATACTATTCACAAAGTACTATTCACGGGATACTATTCATAAAGTACTATTCACAAAGTACTATTCATGGGTACTATTGACGAGTACTATTCACGGGGTACTATTCCCGAAGTACTATTCACTCGGGTACTATTCACCTAGGGAATTATTCATGACAAAAATTGATTGAAATCATTTTTGATACAATATTATTCTTGAATCTTACTCCACAAAGCAGTACCATGTTGACAATTTAGGCATTATTGAATCCTGGATAAATTAAATTATAAATCTTTAAAAAATTTATCCTTTGTTTTCTTTTAATAGAATTCTTATATCATTGTCATCATCATCATGCTTATATTGTGATAAAAGTCATATGTGGCTTACGTGCATAGATTTACTATTGATTGGTATGATTATGACCAGGGATTATTCGGTATAATCATGACAGCAATGTTACAAATGATGTGGTAAAAAAATCAGTATTGGCCTTTAGTGCATTGATGGACAGTTGTTGGTATGATTATGACCAGGGATTATTCGGTATAATCATGACCATTGATGATTACATGAATATCCTTGGCCCGTAATGCAGGGATGATTAGATGATGTGGTTTATTTATTAAGTTGAGTCTCAGCGATAAAATTGATGATAATTTTTTTAAATCATAGAAGATGGTAGATATCATGCTCTACTTGACTCTTCTAATGGATTGATTGTTCCTCTGCAGTTAAATTTGATGTTTATTATATTTTATCATTTTAACACTATTGAAGGCTAACGATAATTTATTCTGCATTATCTTAGTCATAATATTTCTTACTGGGCTGGTTGAGCTCACCCTTTGTTTTCATTGTTCTATTCAGGAAATTAGAATATAGCTGGGACTAGTCGGTGAACGGAGTGACGGTCTAGATGTTTGCATTAGTAGTCATCATTATTCAGTGAAATAGTGTGATAATAAATGTAATAAGGACTCCATTTGAGATTGAATACTGTTTAGAAGATAATATTCGTATTAAAACTCTCAGCTTATATTTTGTCGTATTTTACACGACAGTTGTATAATTAAGTTGTATTTGAATTTTGTACAATGTATTTGGCGACTCAAGATGGGTGATGTATACCTATTTTGGGGGCATCACAATATCTCTGATTATTGATTCTTACATAAGAAGTCACTCAGTATTCAATGATTGCCATAATAATTGTTGCATAGTATCTCATATCATTGATTCAATAATTGTTACAGTAACATTTGTGCAATATTTTATATTATTTGAATAATATTATTAGTTAGCATTATTAGCATATCGAAAAAGACTCTTTCCCGATTGTTCAATATTGTGAGTTTAATTAGTTGTAAGAATAAAATGAATAAAATTTTCTCTAATTATTATTGTGAATAATAAGGTGTTAATTTGATATAATATTTTGGTTATGGGTGAAATGTACAAATTTTCCAAAATAAGCAATTGGTAATAAAATATTCATTGTGTAGGGAAATATTCGTTTGGTCGTGGAATATTCTTCACGTAGGGAATATTAAATGACTGCGGTAGCGACCATTTATGGGCCCCATAACGGATAAATCGGATGAAGAAAACGACAAAGTTTGGGTTGTTATAAATAATGAAGATAGTTATTACTGAATTAACCTTTGTTGGAATACCCGGTGGTTAAAATACAAGAATCATCGTGGTTGCACAAAGAGTAGTACACCAGTATTATTGCAGTATTGTTGAATTATTGATCCTTACGTAAGAAGACACTACTCAATAATTTTTACGGTGAATTCTTTGTTCAATATTTTATTTTATTGATTCAATAATTGTTGCGTTGATATTTTATATTATTGTTGTTTCAATAATTGTCATTGCGCACATCATCTCCATTATCGGATCAATAATTCATATTATTTGGAATAATATTATTAGATAGCATTATTGGCAATGTCTAGAAAGTTACATCGAGGAGAGGTTTGGTCACCTAATCATGCGCGAAGAAGGAGAAATCCTTATCGGAAAGCCCCCTCTTTCCTGGGAACAGCCTGGTTGTCATAAATGTGATTCTGTAATATTATTTGTGAATAATTAATTATTGATTCATATGATAAGGAATTATTTATTTTTATGTGGATATAAATGATGGATTTATTTATGTGGTTATTAATGAAGGAATTAATGCTGAGGTGTTTTATCAGTATTTTGTCGGATTGGAAGTATTTAAAAATCATCCATTTGTGGATTTTGGGTATTTTCGGTTTGGAATTTGGAAAAACTCAAAGCTACAAAGTTGTAGAGAATTCGATTTCGTGTAGAATGGACATAAAATTCATATTTTTCTGATAAACGGGCTATTTTCTATGGATTATTAAAGTTTCTGATTATTGTTTAAATGATAAAACATTTTGGAAAATTCTAGAATTGGTTGGTGAGAAATGTGCTCAATTGAATTTCAAATGTGGTGGGTGGCAATAGTAACAGGTAAAGCCATCAGGTAGCAGGTTAGTCTTCTATGGCGTTCTAAGCATTTTCCTATAAATAGGGTGCTTAGTTAGAATTGAAAATCACACCAGAATTCATAAGTTTTCTCTCTTTCTCTCTCTATATTATCGAGCGTATTCTTGTGAGTATTTTGATACTTTGAGTGTTGCTATACGGTGCAAGTTCCTTCAGCACTATATCCAGTATTCCAGCCAGAAGTATTATCTTTTTGAGGTAAGGGATGTTATTTTCTTCATAAGTGATATTATTTCTTCAATATCATTATGCCGAAATATTGGTTGGAACTTTTTATCAAATTTGGAACTTTTCATGTCGGGGTTACTATTCATGAGTTACTATTCACGAGTTACTATTCATGAGTTATTATTCATGAGTTACTATTCATGAGTTACTATTCATGAGTACTATTCACGAAGCATGATGATTTTTCTTGTGGAATTTCTATCTTTTGGTGTTTGAGTTACTATTCACGATACTTAACTATTCACGACCTTATCACGAAGACTATTCATTCATAAAAAATGAAATTTTCTTCTTTTTATCCAAAAATCTATTATGGTTACTATCTTTGATTGTATCCATGTTTTGATCTTTATTTTGAATTCTGCTTCAAAATTGGTTATTTTGAAGTATTTTTGAACTTGGATAAACTTAAAAACGAATCCCTAATATTTGATCTTTTTATCTCACTGGATTCATTTTCTTTAAGATATTTTTCATCATCCTCAGTCCTAAATGATGATATTACTAAATATCTTTGGCCTGTAGTGCAAAGATGAATGATTAACTGATGAATATCTTTGGCCTGTAGTGCAAAGATGAATGATTACCTAATGAATATCTTTGGGCGTAGTGCAGAAAAGATGAGCAGTGTTGAGATGAACATGACCAACTGGTGATAAAATGAATATCTTTGGCTTTGTAGTGCAAAGATGAATATTTGATTCAAGATGTATATTGATTGATGTTCTGAGGATAAAATATTGATGATGGACTTTTAAATCTTAGAAGATAATAGAATTCTTTTCTACTTGACTTTTCTAATGGATTGTTGTTTTCACATTGCAGGTTGTTGATCTAAAACTTGTTGTCTATTATATTTTATCAGATTATTCCCTGTTGAAGACTAACGATAATTTGTTGTATATTATCTTAGTCATAATATTTTCTTACTGGGCTAGTTGAGCTCACCCTTTTCCTTTTTGTTCCATTTTTCTTCTCAGGAGGTGAGAACATAGCAGGAACTAGCCGGGGTTTGGAGTGATGGTTCAGGATAGTTGTTTTAGTAGTCCTCACTATTTTGTAAAATAGTGTATCAATAATTGTAATGAGGACTCCTTTTGAGTTTTTATACTCTCTATTAGATAATAGTTGTATTCAAACTCACAGTATATGTGTTGTCGTATTTTGCACGACAATTGTATTACTGAAGTTGTATTTGTTTTTGTACCATGTATTTGGCGACTCAGAATGGGTTGGGTTGAATGGACCTATTTTGGGGTTGTCACAGTTGGTATCAAAGCTTAGGGATATGATCCCTGACTAAGATGTGAGACAAGAACTAGGAGGGGAGAGATGGAGAATTCCTTCGCTAGTATGACCTGACTAAGTTTATATGGTATTTAATTGGTCAGTCAGAGTATAGGGATAATATGTGATATGTCGATTAACCTTTTTTTTGTTGCAGTGTTTGAAAATGGCATCTAAAAATTGTGATAAGCAATGAAGCATATGAGACCGTTGAGTCACCAACGATCAATACCCAGGATAATGTGCATCAAGATGGCAATAATCCTCAGGTGAACAACGGCACCGACCAAATGACGAATGACAGTACGTTTAGGAGCTTTTTAGAATTCATACAATACCAAACGAGAGAGACTCCTGTTCATAATGTAGGTGGAAACAATGGCAACCCACGGTTGGTCACCGCTAAGTAGTTCAAGGAGCTGGGACCACCGGAGTTTTTGGGAAAGCCGAACCACTTACTACAGAGAGACGTGGATAAAGCGAGATCACCAAGATATTTGATGTCTTGGGATGTTAGAGAGAGCAAAAGGTTCCTTTTGCACACTTTTATGTTGCGAGGAGAGGCGATTCATTGGTGGGAATCGGTGAAAGCGTACTCAACATGCCGCATCTTGAAGATGTCTTGGGAGAAGTTCCAAGAATTGTTCAACGACAAGTACTTTCCCAGAAAGTATTCGTCACATGAAGGAGGTTGAGTTCATCAAGTTAGAGCAAAACAATATGAGCGATGTCGCGAAGACGAAGCTAAGTTTATGAGTTATCCCGATTTGCATCTCATTTGGTTGATAATGAGGAACGAATGACACTGAATGTTTCTGCGAGGTTTGAAACCCCAAATAACGTCAATACCTCATTTCTCACAAACTTTGTTTATATTCAGATGTTGTGAATAGGGCTCGATTAGTGGAGTAGCGATAATGAAACCCCAACCCAAGAAGAAGGATAACGAGCAACAACACGATAATAATAAATGCACGGTGGCAGCGGTCATGAACAATGATAACCATCGTGGAGGAAATTATCATGCGAAATGGTAACCACTTGATTGGTAATCATGGCAAGATAATAGAAGAAATGATTCAAGTGGAAATTTCAAGAGAGAAGATTTAACGATGACGGGAAGACGCGTCACATGAAGCAACACCAAACAACAAGAACAAATTCTAGGGAGGAGAACGACCGCCGGTTAGATGCTACTGAGATGCGGGAGAGGAGGGACATATAAGTCCAAAATGTTCATGACTTTCCAAGATATGTTTTAGTTGTGGAAAAGGCGGTCACATAGCTCGATTTTGTCTGTCAGCGAAATCAAGTCCATTGGGATGGTGGCACCAAAGGTGGATACTGCACAAAACAAAGTCGGTGGTTTTAGGGAAGAGCATTTTTCGTGACTTCTCAAAGAGCGAGTAACCCGAACGAAGTTAGCACGGGTTAGTTAATTATAAATTCTTGTGAAGTCTATACCTTATTAGATACCGGTTCTACCCATTATTCTATCTCTCTTGCTTGCGCTCAATGTTTAAATTTAACTCTAGAGAAGTTAAACTTTGACTTATCGATTGAAACTTCGTTAGTAGAAACCTTCATTTCATGTGTTATCCAAGTCTTGGATGAGAGTCACAGTTTTTAAATGATATTTCTATTGTTAATAAATCTCCTGACGTATTCTCGAAGGACTTCTTAGCCTACCCCTAGAGTGTGAAATCGAATTTTGTATTGACCCCAGTACAAAACCCATTTCTAAAACCCTTAAATATTTCTTCAACCAAAATGAACATATAATGCACCAAAGACGTTGGATCGATCTGTTGAAGATTACGATCGTACCATTCAATACCATCATGGGAAAAGCGAAAAGTGGTACGCGTGCGTTGAGTAGAAGATTGTATGCGTTTACGAGTGCGATGTTGTTAACACAAAAATTTATTTTATATGACTTACAAATGATGAAGATAGAGTTAAAGACTCTAGGGACCCACGTGAAGATAACGAATATACGAGTAGAATAGACTTTAATCGATAAAGTTAAAACCGCTCAAGCTACACACTGGAGCTGATGAATATAAAGAAGAAGGTGCAAGAATGCGTTATTCTAGAAGTAAGAGTCGATGAAGAGAAGAAAGCTCAAGCCTTCGATTTATTTGAAATCCTCGATCAAGTAGGAACTGTGGCCTATAGACTCGCCTTAACGCTAAGTATGTCGCGTGTTCATAACGTTTTTCACGTATCGATGTTACGTAAATATGTGGACGACCCAAATCACATTATTGCGTTAGAACCAGACGAGATAGCCGAAGATTTAACGTACGAGGAGGTACCTGTTAAGATCTTGGATAGGAAAGAACATGTCCTATGCACAAAGGTTATACCTCAAGTTAAGGTTTTGTGGAAGAACCATGATATTGAAGAAATGAATTAGGAGTTGGAATCATAAATGAAAGCGAAGTATCCTCACCTTTTCGATACACCAGGTACGTACGTCAATTTTGAGGACGAAATTTCATAAGGAGGGGAAGATGTAAGACCCCAAACTTTTTTAATGAATAAAATTGAATTTTCTCTAATTATTATTGTGAATAATAAGGTGTTAATTTGATATAATACTTTGGTTATGGGTGAAATGTACAAATTTTGCAAAATAAGCAAGTGGTAATAAAATATTCATTGTGTCGAGGAATATTCGTTTGGTCGTGGAATATTCTTATATGGGGAATATTAAATGCGGCATTGCTTGACCATTTGTGGGCCCCATAACGGATAAGCTGTCGGATGAAGAAAGCGACAAAGTTTGGGTTGTTATAAATAACGGCGTAGTTATTACAGATTAACCTTTGTTGGAATACCCGGTGGTTAAAATACGATAATCTGGCGTGGTTGCCAAATAGCACACCGGTATTGCACAATATTGTTGAATTATTGATCCTTACGTAAGAAGGCACTACTCAATAATTATTACGATGAATTCTTATTCAATATTTTATTTTATTGATTTGATAATTCTTTGCGTTGATATTTTATATTATTGTTGCTTTCAATAATTGTCACTTCGCACATCATCTCCATTATCGGATCAATAATTCATATTATTTGAATAATATTATTAGATAGCATTATTGGCAATGTCTAGAAAGTTACATCAAGGAGAGGTTTGGTCACCTAATTGCGCGCCCGGAAGGAGAAATCTTATCGAAAGCCCCCCTTTTTCGGGAATAGCGACTGGTTGTCATAAATGTGATTACGTAATATTATTTGTGAATAATTAATTATTGATTCATATGATAAGGAATTATTTATTTTATGTTGATATAAATGATGGATTTATTTATGTGGTTATTAATGAAGGAATTAATGCTGAGGTGTTTTATAAGTATTTTTTCATATTGGAAGTATTTAAAAATCATCCATTTGTGGATTTCGGGTAATTTCTATTTGGAATTTGGAAAAACTCAAAGCTACAAAGTTGTAGAGAATTCGATTTCATGTGGAATGGACATAAAATTCATATTTTTCTGATAAACGGGCTATTTTCTATGAATTATTAAAGTTTTTGATTATTGTTTAAATGATAAAACATTTTGGAAAATTCTAGAATTGGTTGGTGAGAAATGTGCTCAATTGAATTTCAAATGTGGTGGGGCAATAATAAGTGTAAGGTAAAGCCATCGGTAAAGTGAGTTAGTCTTCTATGGCGTTCTAAGCATTTTCCTATAAATAGGGTGCTTAGTTAGAATTGAAAATCACACCAGAATTCATAAGTTTTCTCTCTTTCTCTCTATATTATCGAGCGTATTCTTGTGAGTATTTTGATACTTTGAGTGTTGCTATACGGTGCAAGTTCCTTCAGCACTATATCCAGTATTCCAGCCAGAAGTATTATCTTTTTGAGGTAAGTGATGTTATTTTCTTCGTAAGTGATATTATTTCTTCAATATCATTATGCCGAAATATTGGTTGGAACTCTTTATCAAATTTGGAACTTTTTTATGTGGGATTACTATTCATGAGTTACTATTCACGAGTTACTATTCATGAGTTCTTATTGAGTACTATTCACAAAGCATGATGATTTTCTTGTGGAATTTCTATCTTTTGGTGTCGAGTTACTATTCACGTATAAGGCCTTTATTCACCGTATATCTGACTTTATTCACGAATACGACATTATTCATAGAAAAATGAAATTTTCTTCTTTTTATCCAAGGTGTCTATTATGGTTATTATCTTTGATTGTATCCATGTTTTGATCTTTATTTTGAATTTCGCTTCAAAATTGGTTATTATGAAGTATTTTGA
The DNA here is from genome assembly GCA_020205615.1 of Panax quinquefolius. NCBI lineage: Eukaryota > Viridiplantae > Streptophyta > Magnoliopsida > Apiales > Araliaceae > Panax > Panax quinquefolius. The sequence continues at coordinate 86,538,339 of CM035170.1, read as the reverse complement.
ACTTGGATAAAGCGTAATCTGAATCCTAATATTTGATCTTTTATCTCATTTGATTCATTTTCTTTAAGATATTTTTTATCATCCTCAATCCTAAATGATGATATTACTGAATATCTTTGGCCTGTAGTGCAAAGATGAATGATTAACTGATGAATATCTTTGCCCTGTAGTGCAAAGATGAATGATTACCTAATGAATATCTTTGGCCCGTAGTGCAAAGATGACAGGTGTTGAGATGAACATGACCAACTGGTGATACAAATGAATATCTTTGGCCTGTAGTGCAAAGATGAATATTTGATTCAAGATATATATTGATTGATGTTACAAGGATAAAATATTGATGATGGACTTTTAAATCTTAGAAGATAGTAGAATTCTTTCTCTACTTGACTCTTCTAATGGATTGTTGTTTTCCACTGCAGTTGTTGATCTAAAACTTGTTGTCTATTATATTTTATCAGATTATTTCCTGTTGAAGACTAATGATAATTTGTTGTATATTATCTTAGTCATAATATTTTCTTCTTTGGGCTAGTTGAGCTCACCCTTTTCCTTTTTGTTCTATTTTTTTTCTCGGGAGGTGAGAACATAGCGAGAACTAGCGAGGTTTGGAGTGATGGTTCGGGATAGTTATTTTGGAATGGGTTGGGTTGAATGAACCTATTTTGGGGTTGTCACATTAGTGATGAATAATTATTGAAGTATTAAGAATGTGTTTATTGAAGATAAGTGAATTACAAAAGTTAGAGGGGAATAATGCAAACTTAGAAAACTTTAGGGGTACCAAAGTGTAATAAGTTAAATCAATCTGGAACACTAGTGGTGGTTTTAATAGTAAATTAATCTAGACCATTGATGGTGGTTTTAAAAGTAAATCAATCTGGACCGTCGGTTGTGGTTTTAATAGTAATCAATATGGACCGTCCGTTCTAATAGTAAATCAATCTAGACCATTCGTTAATAAATTACTATTTAGTCCATTCTCTTATAAATAAAAGCTTAATTCTTCTTTCATTCTCACCAATTCACTAAGATTCACAAGAGACACTATAGAGAGAGAAACTATAGAGAGCAAGAAGAAGAGTATTCTGCTACTTCATTATTAAGATATCAAATATACATTAATGTAAGAGGGTATTATTTTTTCAGTATTCATAAGGAATACTATTTTTTAGTATTCATCCTTTAATATGCGGAATAACTTTCGTACTCTACGCGGATTACGTCATCGTATGATGGTGAAAATCCATTTGCGCTTTCAGATGTTATTTCTTTTCATATTCTTAAATCTAAACTTACTATGGTAAGTATTGCTTCTATAATCCTTGAAATTAGTGGAATATCCTTGAGTTTTGCGCTTCATCCAGTATCGTTTCATAGGAATATTGATCTGAACTTTCTTATTAAATATCAATATTTTCACCTGGGTTACTATTCACCCAGCTACTATTCACTATAATATTATTCACTCGAGTATTCGGGACATTTTTCATGTCGGGATACTATTCACGAGTTACTATTCACTCGATTACTATTCACTATAATATTATTCACTCGGGTATTTGGGGTACTTTTCATGTCGGGTTACTATTCACGAAGTACTATTTACGGGATATTATTCACTCGATTACTATTCACCCGAAAAATTGATTTCTTTTATGTCCAAAATATTTTTGATACATGGATATTATTCTTGAATTTTACTCCACAAAGTAGTATCATGTTGATAATTTGGACATTATTGAATACTGGATAAATTAAATTATGAATCTTTAAAATTTATCCTTTGCTTTCATTTAAATTAAAGACTTATATCATTGTCATCATCCGCATGCTTATATTGTGATGAAAGTCATCTTTGGTTTACGTGCATAGATGGACTGTTGATTGATATGATTATAACCAAGGATTATTCGGTATAATCATGATCATTGATGATTACATGAATATCCTTGGCCCGTAGTGCAGGGATGATTCGATGATGTGGTTTATTTATTAAGCTGAGTCTCAGCGATAAAGTTGATGAAAACCTTTTTAAATCATAGAAGATAGTAGATATCATGCTCTACTTGATTCTTCTAATGGATTGCTTATTCCGCTGCAGTTAAACTTGTTGTCGATTATATTCTATCAGTTTAACATTGTTGAAGGCTAATGATAACTTATTCTGCATTATCTTAGTCATAATATTTCTTACTGGGCTAGTTGAGCTCACCCTTTTACTTCCATTGTTCTCTTCAGGAAATGAGAACGTAGTCGAAACTAGTCAGGGAACGGAGTGATTTTCCGAGATGGCCGTTTTAGTAATCCTCACTATTTAGTGTGATAATAAATGTAATGAGGATTGAATTTGAGTTTGGATATTGTCTATGAGACAATATTCGTGTAAAAACTCTCAGCTCTGGTTGTATAATTAAGTTTGTATTCTATACCATATATTTGGCGACCCAAGATGGGTGATGTATACCTATTTTGTGGGCGTCACAAAATGGGTTAAGTTATATAATTATGCGCTAATAAGGATAAATCATTATCGGAAACCCCCTATTTCCTTGGAATGATCTGGTTGTTAATATTTTGAGCTTATAATATTAATTGTAAATAATTATTATGTGTTGGATATTGGTCAATTTTGATAAAAATAGAGGAATTTAGCATAAGATATTTGTTGAAAGTTTGACATATTTTTCTGTCGAATTATAATTATCTTCTTCGATAAAATATTCATTCAAATATAATATTCTAATATTACATTATAATAATATAATGTGATAATATAATAATATAATTTTTTAATAATTGAAATGGTATTATTATTATTATTATTATTATATATAATTTTCAGCATGTGAATAAAAGTGGAGTGAAGGTTAACATTTTGATTTTGAATTCTTTTCAAAACCTTTCCGTGCACATTTTTTTTCTAAAGTGGAGGCTTGCTTGAAACTTTCTCCTGCAATGAATTTCATCTTCCAAATTTAGTGGGCCCTCAACCATTGGAAAATGAGAAGTTAGGCAAAGAAGAAATTAAAGGTTAGGCGGAGAAGAAAAAAGAGAAAGTTAGGCAGCTTTGTTTAATTTTTTCTCCGAGCTGCACTATAAAAGGGGGAGGGGGTAACCCTCCTTCCTAAACACACCATAAATCACAAACGTTCCTACTACAATATTGTGAGTATTTCTTTTGAGTATAAGAATACTTTGAGTGTAGTTTTTAGTGCAAGATTTTCTCAGGATAATATCCGATATTCCAAGTCAAATCTAGTTTTCTACTAAGGTAAAGGATATTATTTTATTTCAATACTCGTAAGAGATATCATTTTCTTTCATACTCCATATTATGTAAGTGATATTATTTTATTTCATATTCCTAAATTTAAACTTACTATGGTAAGTATTGCTTCTATAATTCCTGAAATGATTAAAAATTTCTTAAGGTTTGTGATTCATCTAATATCATTTAACTGTAATATTGGTCTGAACTTTCTTATTAAATTTTAATCTTTTCATGTCAGGGTACTATTCATGGGTACTATTCATATAGTACTATTCATACGGTACTATTCATGAGTACTGTTCACAACATAATTTAAATTTTCTTTTCTGTCTAAATTATTTTCGATACATGAATATCATTCTTGAATTTTACTCCACATTTAGTTATCATGTTGACAATTTGGATATTTTTGAACTATGAATAAATTAAATTATAAATCTCTAATATTTATCATTGATCTCACTTGATTGATTCTTTATATCATTGTCATCATTCTCATACTTATATTGTGGTGAAAGTCATCTTTGGCTCGTAGTGCAAAGATGGACTACTGATTGGTATGATTATGACCAGAAATTGTGTATTGGTATAATCATAACCTTTAATGTTATAGATAAAAGTTTGTAGTGAAAGTCATCTTTGGCACATAGTGCATAGATAAACAGGTGTTTGGCATGATCATGACCACTGGTGATACAAACGATTATCTTTGGCCCGTAGTGCATAGATAATTCGTTGATTGAAAATAATTATTGATTGACGTTACATGGATAAAATATTGATGATGGACTTTTAAATCATATAAGATAGTAGATATTATGCTCTACTTGACTCTTCTAATGGATTGTTGTTTCCGCTTCAGTTGTTATTCTAAAACTTGTTGTCTATTGTATTCTATCAGATTTTTCCTTGTTGAGGACTAAGGATAATTTGCTCTACATTATCTTAGTCATAATATTCTTTACTGGACTAAGGATAATTTGTTCTACATTATATTAGTCATAATATTCTTTACTAGGCTAGTTGAGCTCACATTTTTCCTTTTGGTTCCATTGTTCTTCTCAGGAGGCGAGAATGTAGTTGAGACTAGTCGGGGAGTGGAGTAATGGTCCAAGATGGTTATTTTAGTAATTCTCACTATTTTGTAAAATAGTGTGACGATAATTGTAATGAATATTTTATTTGAGTTTGGATATTGTCTACGAGACAATATTTTTATTAAAACTCACATCTTATGTTTTGTGTATTTTTCACGACAATTAATAGTTGTATAAATGAAGTTTATATTTGAATTCTGTACCATGTATTTGGCGACTCAGAATGGGTTGTGTGGACTTATTTTGGGGGCGTCAGACGACATCTTCGTTGGAGTCCGAAACCGTCGACTCCTACTTCGTCGTCATCCTTGCCGCTCTCCTATGCACCCTAATTTATGTCCTCGGCCTTATCGTCGTAGCTCGATGTGCCTGGATCAACCAGATCTCAAGCAGAGTCATCGAAAGTTCAACTCGTCATACTTAGGTGAACAAAGTACTGAAGAAGAAGAAAATTCATAGTTTCTACCAAAATCGTATTTTGTTAAAGAAAAACTGATCTTCATAGAATTCTCTGCAGGACGCCATAGATCGCATGCGATAGTGTTTCAAAAATATTGTAATGCTCGTGTACAGGTGTTGCAACGACAATTTAAGCATTTAACCTTGTGAGTTTTTGGGTTTACAATTCCAAGTGGGAATTTAGTTGGAAACAAATCAGATGCTTCCTTTCAATTTTATGAGTTTTTCGCAAGTGAATGATGAATTCAATTTCAATTTGTGATGAGATCTCATGTTTGACTATGATTAACTGGGATATAAGAAGGAAGATGGAGTGCCTTGTATCGATTTGAGGTTGTTGGAGGACTGTTTTCTCTCTCTATAAAGCAAATGAAAATTTTGGGAAACTTGTATTTTGTTTCAATTTTTGTAAATGATTGATGATTGGAGAATGATAAAGAAAAAGTAATGGCTACAATTGTTAACACTATTGATTTTCTCAGTATGACTTGAATTTGGTCTAATCTGGTTCGCTGGAGCTGATTAATCTAGATTTTGTTGATTCTTGGTAATATAATGGAGAGAAAATGATCATAGTCAACGTTGCATTTTTAGGTTCAGATTTAAATTTTTTTAAAGAATTGATTGTTGGGTAATAGACCATGTCATTTCTTTTTATTTTTCCTTTTTCTTTTAAAAGCCACATAGGAAAAAAATTTAAAGAATTTAACGAATAGTCAATCAATTTAACGGAATGTATGACGCCCCCAAAATAGGTATACATCACTCATCTTGAGTCGCCAAATACATGGTACAAAATTCAAATACAACTTAATTATGCAACAGTCGTGTAAAATACGATAAAATATAATCTAAGAGTTTTAATAAGAATATTGCCATCGAGACAATATCCACACTCAATGGAGTCCTCATTATATTTATTATCACACTATTTTATAGAATAGTGAGGACTACTAAAACAACCATCTGGACCGTCATTCCGTTTCCCGACTCGTCCCAGTTATATTCTCATTTCCTGAAGAGAACAGTGAAAGAAAGGGTGAGCTCAACTAGCCCAGTAAGAAATATTATGACTAAGATAATGCGAAATAATTTATCGTTAGCCTTCAACACTTTTAAACTGATAAAATATAATAAACATCAAGTTTAACTACAACGGAACAAGCAATCCATTAGAAGAGTCAAGTAGAGAATAAAATCTACTATCTTCTATGATTTAAAAGGTTTTTCATCACTTTTATCGCTGAGACTCAGCTTAATAAATAAACCACATCATCCTTACACTACGGCCAAGGATATTCATTAGTATCACGACCACAAATTTTCCATGCACTACGGGCCAAGGATATTCGTGTATTCATCAATGGTCATGATCATGCCAACAACTGTCCATCAATGCACTACGGCCAATGAGGATTTTTATCACATCATCTGTAACATTACGGTCATGATTATACCGAATAATCCCTGGTCATAATCATACCAAGTCCATCTATGCACTACATGCCACATATGACTTTCAACATATTATAAACATGAGGATGATGACAATGATATAAGAATTCAATAAAACAAGTTCAAGGATAATTTTTTAAAGATTTATAATTTAATTTATCTAGAAATCAATAACGTCCCAATAGTCAACATGATACTGTTTTGTGGAGTAAAATTCAAGAATGCTCAGAAGAATATTTTCATGAAAAGATACAGGATGAAGCGCAAATATCCAGGATATTCTACTAATTTCATAGAGTATAGAAGCCAAAACTTTAGCCAACTGAGTATAATAGAATATATGAAACTGCAAATAGATTTTGCCCGCCATGCAAAGAATCACGTGAGATGATCATTTCCACAATTTAATAAGGAATGAATACAAAGGATCATTCACCATGCATGCGGTAGTCCACATAGACAGGTTATTCCAACAGAATAATAAAGAATGGAATAACAAAAGAATTCACCATGCATGCGATAGATCCAGCATGCACGAGTTATTCCAATGTAATAATAAATAATGAAATAACAAAAGAATTCACCAAGCATGCGATAGACCGCACAGACAGGTTATTCCAACTGAATAATAAAGAATATAATAACAAAAGAATTCACCAGGCATGTGATAGACCGCACAGACAGGTTATTCCAACAGAATAATAAAGAATGGAATAACAACCCTTACGAGTATTGAAAGAAAATAACTCTCTTCATGAATACGAAAGAAATAATATCCCTTACCTTAGAAGAAACTGGATATTGGAATAGTGAGGTAGCAGATTTCTCTTCTTCTTTCTCTCTATAATTTCTCTCTATAATAATTGCTCTTGTAAAACTCAGTGAATTGGTGAGAATGAAAGAAGAATGAGCTTCTATTTATAGGAAAATATAGTTTCGATAATTGCACGTTTTGGGGCTCGAAATAATACAGTATAATACCTTCCTCTTTTTCTTCATTTTTAATTTAGTCCTGTAAATATTATCAAACTGCACCACCTCCCCTAATAGTAAATAATGTGAATTAATAGTTCATTCATGTGACTTAATAGTATAATCATGTGAACAAACTAATTACAGTACAGTACCTTCATCTATACCTCCATTTTTAATTTAGTCATGCAAGTATTATCAATCTTGCACCACCTCCCCTAATAGTACATGAATGTGAATCAATAGTATACACATGTGAACAAATAGTTATAAGTATGTGAAATAATAGCAATTAATTGCTCATTTATCCGATTAAGTACCCGATTGGTCAATATAACCTCTAGACATCAATTATTATCGAAATAAATGTCGATTTCCACTAACACTAATAATCCCAACACAATAGAAATATCAATTTCATCTTTAATCAACACGAATTTATTCATCATTAATATTATGACTCACAATATTTAACAACCAGGTCGTTCCCAGGAAAAGGAGGGCTTTCCGATAAGAATTTCTCCTTATTGACGCGCAATTAGGTGACCAAACCTCTCTTTGACAGAACTTCTAGACATTGTCAATATTGCAAATAATAATATGAATAATTTTATCGTCTCAATTATTGATTTAATAATAATAAATATTATGCAGATGATACTGTGACAATAATTGAATCAATAATATGAGAGATATGATGCATCAATTACTGTAGCAATAATTGAGTATAACTGAGTGACTTCTCACGTAAGCATCAATAATCAATACCGTGTGCTACTTATATGCAAACCACGCCAGACATCGCGTACTTTTACATTAGGGTAGTTCAACAGGTTTAACAGTAAAACTTTCGTCGTTATTTTTATAAAAGATAATTACGTCGTTTTCTAACTACGGACAATACTTCGTCAAGGGTCCACCAATGATTGTGTCGTCGGTTACGAATATTCCCTGTTAAAACGAATATTCCCCACCAATCGAATATTATATAACCACTTACTTACTTTGCAAAATTTATAAATAATACCCACAACTATAACATTATATCAAATCCACACCATAATATTTAAAAATATATTTCGAGAAAAAATAATCTTTATTCATAAAAGTTGGGGTCTTACAGAATGACTCAATTTTAAAATAATAATTAATTTAATAGAATAATTTGAAAAATTAAAAGTTCGATGGTGCAATCGGTGAAACTTGTCATTTTAACGAAATAATTATCTTTCTCCACGACAAAATCCCAATCACCAAGTTAACGCGTAAGATCTTTCTCCACGTCCCAATCATCCTCCAATATCCCGCATACTCAACAAGTCAACACTAAAAGCTTGACTACCGACCGTCGAGGATAGCTCCCATGAGAGTCAAGACAGCGATCACAAGGTCAACAATGGAGAGAAAATATTATCTAATGCCCGAGAGAGATAGAATAAGAATTCTATTGAAATGTGTGTGTTACTTACCCTCTTATGTGATCTTAGCCCCACGCATACTCCACTCTCTTGCCATCGTGCCACCCACCACCTCCCGACACCTTTTTTTCCTCACTTCCCGGCCACTTCAAATTAAAGTAAATACTACCTTCACACTTCCTCACATCGCTTACACCACGGCAATATCCGAGTCCCATCCTCATTAATGCCATGCAAAGAAAGTGGCGCATATAATAATAGTCAACTGTCATTTGGCATAATGATTAATCGGGTCAAAGTCAAGTTAAGGACAATTTGTATAATGGGCCAATATAATGACTAAGCCCAAATAATAGAAATGACCCAAGTGACCGGATCCAACCATGACTTAAAGATAACATGATCCAAAGGAGGAGCCCAATAAGTTCTACCCAATAATGAAAAGGATTATGGCCCAACATTACCCCCTAGTCTTATATTAAACAGGTGTTTAATGAAAGACTATAAATAAAGATAGGCCCGTGACGTAACCAACTATGATAAGTCATAAGAGATCCAAAGTGAAACTTGCCAAAGCCCATCAAAATCGAACCCAAATTGTTATCGTATAGAAGTGAGAAGCCCAATAGACGCAAGCCCACATAGTGAAGATATTTAGGTCTAAAACGGACGTAAACCTCTTCCCATTCATCATCATTGCGTTGAATTAAATGTGCGCACCTTTAATTACCATGCAAAATCACAAGATAAAAGGTAAACTTTACCAATTCTCGATTTGGTTTTACCTCGCTAATTTGAAATTTGAACCTTAGAGCTTTCTTCTTCTCTCGCAAATTTCTTTCTCTCGATTCACAAAATCTTAACAATGGTGACCAAAACCTCCGCCGTAACTCTCCTCTTCAGGCAACTCCTATCAAGATCGCTTTCTCCCAACCCAAACCCTAACCAAGAGGGTTCGAGTTCCAACCCCAATCAACCACCCACCGGGGAAAACCTTCTCCGACCTCCTCTACCACCGATTTCTTCAAGAATGGGGAACAATTCCCTAATGCCAACATCCGCTCTCTCACACGGAATCAAATATGCATGCTCAGACTCATATCGATTCCCGACATGTACGCTGATAAGGGCCCCCGCCTCAAGAGCGATGTACAAAATGACCGGACGGTTGGGTCGCCACGCCGCCACTCTTTCTCGAAAAAAGGGGTTCGCCTACCTCTCCATGTCTTCATCATTACCCTCCTAGGGTTTATAGGAGTGGGCTTCACCAATTAGTGCCCAACTCCTACATCCACATCTTGGCATTTATTGCCTTTTGCCATGAACTAGGGATTGCTTCCTCCGTCGATATCTTCTTCACCCTCTTTTTTCACGGGTAGTCTCGAGAACGAGGCTTCAAAGTGTTAAGCAAGCAATCTCCTCGACCCAACACCAAAGTTTGAGAGGAGATCCTCGATGAATACTCCTTCCAAAGAACAAGGGTGGCATGAGAAGTGGTTTTCATCACGGACTCGAGATCTCTCTCTTCCAGATCGGACTACTCTCCCACTGTGTCTCTCACGACTTTGGAGACATATCCAAGAACGGGTGAGGGAGATGGCAGACTTTCGAGGAAGATTCCTCCAAAAGAATGGAGTTTCACACTTTCGACCAAACAAGCCTCGGTTATACAACCACAAATGTAAGTTTTGAATAACTTTGTAACATAATTTCGAGCTATATAAGGATACAGTTCGACGCGTGGTTTTTGCAAAGGTGTCTCCGATCAAACCGACTTCTGGAGGTGAGAGACCGAAGATTTTTTAGGTGGAAGAATGCAGATGCAAGTGAAGAGCATCCTACCAAGAATCTTCCTGTGTTAATCCCCCACCGCCGACTCCACCAACTTCTTCCTTCAAACCGATTTAACCTCAAACCGACGAACCCAACATACCCCAAGAAAACCTAGACTACCAAGAAAGAGATCCGCCAAACGATCCAAAACCACCCAATCGTAAACAAACCCCGAAGTGACCTCAAACACTTCCCAAGCAACCCCCAAACAACCTTCTCAACCAATCCCAATCCTCCAACCTCGAACCTACCCCTGTGAGGAGGAGTTTACTCGATATTCCTTTGCACGATCGGCTAAGGTCCTTCGTAAAGAAAATAAGAACCAAGATAACCCCCGATCGCCAAGAGCTTCGAGTCCCTACCTCTTCTACCGCCACCTCCTCCGACCACATCCATAGAAACCCACGTACCTGACAATGAACCAACCGGGTCGATCCTCACTCCTTCCCGAAAAAGAAAACAGCCATCAGACATCCACCCTGGTTCATCTCCTGCTCCTTCGCCAACTCCTGAACGCATACCTGCCCGATCTCCTTCTCCCGAAACCATACACGCAGACCCCTCACCAAGTCGCGAAGAACCTCCACCTTCTCCTCCAATAGAACCAACTACCGAGATTGATCGAGACGCCATGGCCTCTCCAACAATGTGGCCCCGACTCAATGCTCATTTTCCCTTCCAACTGTTCAACACCTTTGTTCGTGAAACCGACGATCATCTGCTCGGGAATGCTCGAATGGGGATCTACTCAAATAAGGCATGAGCTACTTGGCGAAGGTAAACGAGTATCTTCTTTATTTCAATTTATCTCGCATACTTATATATTTGAAAACCGATCAAATGGTATTGGAAAACACATAGCCAATGCAGGTGTTCGGACGCCTTCGCCCAAGGTCTCTCAAGTCGAATCCAAGAAGAGATCTTGAAGAAGGAGAATGCCATGTCAAGTCTACTCCTCAAGCGAAGGAGAAAACTCAACGTGAATGCCTTCTTCATACAAATGAAGGTCTTCAAAAGAGTTAGCCCAAGCCAAAGGAGATGTGAAGGCCTCCAAGGAAGAATCAAGTCAACCAAAGCACAAAGACGAGGAGATCATCAAAATGAATGTCGATTTGGTTCGAGGAGCGAGATAAGGATGGAGAAGATCGAGGAATTAAAGGTCGATGCTAAGATCTTGACCAAGACTATCCATAAGCTGGAGGCAGCAGAGACTCGTCACATGAATAGGCGGCTCAAACTCGAAGAGGAAATCCGAGAACTCAAGGCTCTTCGGGACCTTGGGCCCCCTTTAACCGACGACCTTCGCAAACAAATATGCGAAGAGATTTAACTCCTGGACGAAATCAACGGAAAATAATGAAGATATACTCCGAGAGTTACGAAGCTTTCGTCAAGTCGTGGCAAGGAGAAGTCGTCGCAGTGACCAACCCGACCCATCCTTACTCGATTCTTCGACGTAAGATGGCGCTCAAGTCGATGTTCTTGTTTATGTCTTTTTCGCCGTTTTTAATTTACAAGATTTGTAAGAATTATCAATAGTGTAATTAAATTAAATATTAATGAAAATGGCTTCATTCCTTATGACTTCTAGATATTTATTTTCCGCCAATACTCCAATATTTATTTAAGTGAAAAGATGCACAAACCCCTTCACGTAATTTAACCCAATCGTTAGGTAACAACTAAACATGCCATATAACAGATAAGATGAAGTGTAAGAATGAAGCTTCCTGAACTCAACACTTAGAAAAAATTTAGGTAATAAAGTAAAGGGATACTTATTAGTTACCGAAGTGTGAGATAAATCTGCTTCGTCAGAATTTGTTTACCCCTAAAGGCCTAAATAAAACCAAAAGATGACATTCGCTTACCACGAAGGGCCCGATAAAGTCTAAAAGATGACACAAGCCTACCTCAAGGGGTTCGACAAGGTCTAAGTGTGTCGACAATTGCCTACCACGTAGGGCCCCGATAACGTCTTAAAGATGACACTTGCCTACCACGAAGGGCCCGACAAGGTCTAAGTGACCACCGCCAAGAGGCTACCATCGAATACCATCGAAACGAGTCCACCCGAACCTCCTAACACCAATGACGTCATTTACCACGTAAGGGCCCGACAAACTCATAAGGACCACCGCGCCAAAAAGGTCGCCATCGAATGGCCAACGAGTCCACCCCAACCTCCTAACACCAATGACGCTTCATTTACCACGTAAGGGCCCGACAAACTCATAAGGACAACTCGCCGAAAAGGTCGCCATCGAATGGCCAACGAGTCCACCCCAACCTCCTAACACCAATGACGCTTGCCTACCACGAAGGGCCCCGATAAACTCATAAGGACCACCTGCCGAAAAGGCTGCCATCGAATGGCCAGCGAGTCCACCCTAACCTCCTAACTTCAATGATCTGATCAGCAATGAAGGAAAAATTTGTTCGAGAAAAAAGGGAACTTTTATTGATGATGACATAAATATTTACAGACTTCCAAAGTAATCGACATCATTTCTATCGAAAGTACTTTCTAAGCTTCGCCAAATATGCCAAGTATTCTTAATCACGACCCATCTAATGCTTTCAATCGATAAGTTCCCGCTTAAGACTTCAGCTTATTTCATACTATCCTTCCTGGGCTTGGCATCGCCTTTCCCATATTCTCGAGGTGTAGATGCTTCGCTTCTTCCGAGGACAAAATCTCCACTTCAACCTTCGACATTTTACCCCTTATTATAATGCTTAGCCACTCTTCACCGATAGTCGCCAACCCGATTAAGGCTTTTTTCTTACTTCTTCAAGTAAATCAAGATTGGCCTTAAGCCCTTCCTCATCAGAGATTTCTCTCGAATTGGTCGATTCAAGACCGGAGATCCAATTTCAACTCGACTAAGGCATCGCATCTATAGCCGCCTAAAAGGTGAATCCCTCGTCAGTAGTCCCTGAGTAGTTCGATAAGCCCACAACACGCTAAGTAGCTCCTCCGCCATCCGCCTCGCTTCATTCAATCAAGGCTGATCCCATTCGCCAGCTGCTCATTGGTCACTTCAACTTGTCCATTCGATCGTGGATGAGCCATCAAGTCTTTTCGTGTTGAATCCTCATTCTTTCAAGAATGCCTCAAATTTCGATCCCACAAACCGACGTCCATTGTTCGATATTACCACTTTAGGAATCCCAAACGAAATACTACCGATTCTTTCAAAAATTTCAAGCATTCTCGTTCGTTATTAACCTAAGTGGTTTTGCTTCTACCCACTTGGTCATATAGTCGATGGCAACTATAACAAAGTCGATTTTGACCTTTTGCCTTCAGAGTGGACCCAAAGATATCAACCCCCTGCACAAAGAAAGGGTATAGGAGATAAGATCGAGTATAGCTCTTCCGTGGTCAATGGGATCGGATCGTTGAGTTGACATTTCGCGCTTTTCGACGTATTTCATTGCTTCTTTGAAGATGGTAGCCAAGAGTACCCTCGGCGTAAGTACTTTATAAGATAATGACTTAGCCGCTATATGGTCGCCACAGATACCTTCATGTATTTCCCCAAGAGCATATTCAAATTTTCAGATGGAGTCGACATTTCAATAGTGGAGATGAGAAAGCTCTTCTAACAGATCCCCATCAATCGTAACAAAATTAGCACTTTTATACTTGATTTTCGAGAGCATCCGATCCGAAGGTAAGACGCCATCCGCCAGATACTCTATATATGGAGTCAACCAAATAGCTGGTTCTTGGCCAATGCACATTACCGATTCATAATGGACACTAGGATGTTGCAAAGTTTCTAAATAAACCGACCCATCAAAGACGTTAACATCCGTAGTGGCTAATTTGAGAGAGTGCATCAAGAATTGAATTGTTATTACGCCGATCCTCAAACTCGTAGATTGGAAATGTCAAGTTGTTCCTTCAATTCGTTAGATATTTGATCATTTTGGGCCTCGAGTCAGATTCCCGTAAAGTTGCTTAACGATTAATCGAGAATCACTAAAGATGATTATTCTTCAGACTTCAAGACTTTTGCCATCAGAACCTCGCAAGTACCGCTTCATACTCATATTTCGTTGTTTGTCGCTTTGAATCAAATCGATGGCTCGTTGTACCTTTGAATCCTCCGACTCGCTGTAATAATACTCGCTTCCATCGACGTCCGTGGTAGAAGACCCATCTCGATACAAAGGCCCAAGAACTCTCGTCATTAAGAATCAGAATCGCTTCGTCTCGATCCTTCACTTCGCCACAACTTCATCACCTTTAAAACGAGCATTCAACAACAAAATCAGCCAAGGCTTGCCCTTTGATGGCGGTTCGGGATGATATTCAATGAAAAATTGTGACAACTCCATCGTCCACGCAATTTAATCTCCCCGACACCTCGTCAGTTTGCCCATAATCTTCTTTAAAGGTCGATTCAGATACACTATTACCAATCTACCTCGAAGTATTGCTAAGCTTTCGACTAGCGCTTATTAAAGCAAAAGCAAACTTTTCAATGTTCGCACTTTGTTTTCAAAGATCTCAAGGACATGGCTTACATAATAAACCGGTGTCGCTTACTAATTTCAACTTCACGCACCAAAACCGCTCCTACCGCCAACTAACTAGTCGCTAAGTAAAAATAGGGGTTCAAGAGAGCGGGCTTCACCAACAAAGGCGCCAAGATAAGTAGGACTTGATGCTCGAAGGCGCCCTCACACCAAGTCCATCAAACGCTTTGCATTCTTCGCCCTTTCAATGTATCAAAGAATGGTAGACATCTTTCCGCCGACTCGACATGAACCTCCTCAAAGTCGCAATCCTTCCAATGACGTTGAACATCTTTAAATGATCGAGGAGTCTTCATGTTCAGATCGTCAATCTTCTCAGATTGGCTTCGATTCCTCTCTCGATCGACAAGATAACCCGTAAATTTGCCACCCTGTAATCAAGGTGCACTTAGTGGGATTCAATCTCAAATCAGGTCGATTTAATTGTCTCGAAAAGCATTCTTCTAAATCATCCAGATGTTTATGTACCAACATACTTTTGACAATCATGTCGTCACACGACACCTCCACATTCCCGCCCAAATTGATATCCGAAAAACATGGTTCATCATCCTCTCGATATGTGGCTTCCAGATCGATGAGGTCAAGGTCATTTTCTTATAGGCATATACCGAACGACGATGTAATGAACGCCGCCTTCAGATATCCTCCTTGCACATGGAAATTTGATGATATCCAGAGAATGCGCCCATGAAACTTAACAAAGCATACCCCAAGTGGCATCGATTAGTTGGTCAATGTGGGTAGAGGGTAGAAATCCTTCTGACAAGCCTTATTTAGATCAAGCAGTAGTCTATGCAGACTCGCCATTTACCATTTTGCTTCGCATCAAAGACCACATTCGCCATCCATCATGGGTAGTCAATCTCAAGATGAAGTCCGCCGCCAACAGCTTTGTAATCTCTTCATCAATTATTCGCCGACGCTCAAAGCGAAAATCCTCCTCTTCGTTTGGACCGGCTTCTTCGACGGGTTCACTTCCAAACCGATGCTCGGCCGATATCCTCGCTACCCCTAAGATATATCCCGAGGCTCCCATGCTAAAATATCAACATAGCTTTTGCAGAGCTCCATGAGGTTCGTCTCCGAGAGGTTCCGCAGACCAACCTATTTTCACCGCTTGTTTCTTTGCCCGGATGAGCTCTATCTCCTCCGCTTTTTCACCGGTACGACCAATGGTTCGGAACTACTCGTGAAGGGTTCGATCTCTATCGCCATGGTCCGCTTCGCTTCGATATTCCTACTCCCTCAAGTGATTACAAGATTTCTATAACATCTTCTCGCCGATCCAAGTCCCCTTCACCTCGCCAATTCCATGAGCCGTAGGAAATTTGATTTTGAAATGAGGAATAGAGGTCACAATTTGCAAAGCAATTAAAGCAGCCTTCCCAAAATAGCATTATAAGTTAGTAATCTACATGTACAAACATAAAATTTGCAAGTAATTTCTACCGTTGGGGGCTGTTCAAGACGATCGGCAGCTCAATAGTTCCACCACCTTAACCGGTCATTACTAAAACCATATAAAGGAGCCTCCCGTCCCAACTCCATCTTTCGCCCATCTAGTGCATCCTCCGATAAGCGTGGGCATATGTAATATCTATGTAAGACCCATTATCTACCATCATCCGTTTACATATCTACCGAACCCACTTCAGGCAAATAACACCAATGATCCTCGTATGCGGTTCGATGACTCAAGGGTAATCTTCATCAAGAAAGAGATTACCGAACTCGGATAAGGTCATCTTACCGGAAGGTACCGCCATCGCCATGATCAATCCAAGTAGTTTTTGCGCTTTTTTTTCCAACGAAGTTTGCTGTAAGTACCCCAAAGTGATGACATCTATCACGTGCTCTGCAGTCGCTCCGAGCCGGTAACACTTGGCCGAATCTGGTTGAGCTACGGAACAGCCCTCTCGTCCCCATTGTTGATTAGTTCTCAACCACATATCGAATTAAAGCACCACCATTGTACCTTTCTTTCAATAAAGTCCTTCAAACTAGCACATCGTTGCTTCAGATCACGACCAAGCTTGATGGTAATCACAATATTTACGAGAATTTCCTTTTCCGGCTTAATGTTATCTCGAGGTGGTTCAAAATAGGTCGATTCTTAATTTGATCCAAGATAATGTACCGCGTCGTGTTAAGGTCAGGTACGTTCTATTCACTCTTTGGGTTGAGAGCGATTTAACGCCCTCCACCCCGCCTCCAATTGTTAAACTTTTTCGACCCGCCCTCACAGTAGCGGTCTTTATTACCCTCATTCTTTCTCTCCGGTCTTTATTTGCTTCTATCCCGACCGTCTCCTGTTCTGCCTCAAGCAGGACGCTTGAGGTCATCCATGGCTTCCTCCACCACGATATATAACCTTCAACTTTGTCAAAGGCCTCAAAGAAGACTCTTGGGTGATGAAACATCAACTTCTTCACTAACTTCTCCGATTTGACCAGATCTAACCCATTCTCAAACAAACCCAACTATTGTAGATCATTCAAGTCTCACACTCGCCGATCGCTTCACTTTAATCTCTTTACATATCGCCCAAAGATTCATTCAAAATCGTTAACCTCGAGCCAACGAACCGCTTGGTTTTCCTTCTTCTTTGTTGCTCCCAAAGCGAGCATGAAATTTATCGCATACGTCCGCCCAAGATGAAATCAATCTGAGGGCAAAGTCCCCATCCACCGCGGCATCCTTTTCGAGTGTTGTGACAAAAGTATGACACTTAGCAAAGATCGCTAAAGTCATAATAATCCATCACCTATCGAACGCCTCGATCAGGGTCATAGTGGATCCCCGATCCATCATAACTCTCAATACGGGCAACTTCGTGGGGTCACTTTTTTCTTTAAGAATCTCCGCGGAAAAAGGGATGCCTTCTTCCCAAGTGTCCTTCGTCTTTTTGTACTTCTGCAAGCTCGCTCAAGTTCTTTAACTCTTTAACCAAATACTCTACACCTTCCGTCGAGATGATGCTTCCTTTTCCGGTGACTCCTTTCTCTCTCCGAGTAGTAATTCGGCTTACAATAACCTTCAACTCTGTAAGGGCTTCTTCGATGACGACGCAGTGTCCACAGTGGTGTACCTCAAAGAGAATTTCTGGAGTACGATCTCTAGATATGCTTCGCCTTTGTGCCCTAGCACCGAGGCGAGAATGTGCAACAACAAGGGCTTTCTTTGTGGTTTCAGAGTACGATCCTCGGATCGACCTCTTCTTCGTTTTCTCCGACCGCTTCCTTAGAATCGACAGGTGATGTACCTCCTCGATCTTTGAGGAGTAGGGCTTCGGATCTTCTTCTTTCTCGATTTCTACCGAGACTCTCGTCCTCAATGAATGTGTTCTTTTTCCACTTTGTCCTTGCTTCTTCTGACCGATTATAATCGAAGTTCTTCATCTCTCAACTCACATCCGCCATCTCGCTTCGCCTATATCCCGTCGTTGTTTCACAAGTACTTCCATAGCTCTATCCGCTTCATCGCCCATCTTAGCCACCGTGAAGCTTTTTTCATCTTGGTCTTCTCAGATCGAAGTTCCCAGCGAAGTGCCTTCTACTCGCTTTCCGAATCGCGCCGGCCGACGCTTTATCATCGCAGGGAAGACTAACCCACGCTTAGCCTCGCCCATCATCTTCAATCGAAAATCTTCGGGGATCGCTTGACGCCGTGTATAGCATGAACACTTATCGTCTGGTCCCAAACGATCCTCGATGACACTCGTGGTGTCGATTCACCGGCAAATTTCTACCGCCTTCTTCGTGTAGGTGTTCTACTCTTCACCATGAATATCGACGTAGAACAAACACAGCTTTGGATTGAAAATATTCGTGACACTAGAACTCACCCTCCTTCTAAGCGCCAATGTTAACGCCAAGATCTTTCTCCACGCCCCAATCACCAAGACGCCCAATATCCCGCATAGCTCAACAAGTCAACACTAAAAGCTCGACTACCGACCATCGAGGGATAGCTCCCCATGTGAGAGTCAAGACAAAGCGATCACAAGGTCAACAATGGAGAGAAAAATATTATCTAATGCCCGAGAGAGATAGAATTAGAATTCTATTGAAATGTGTGTGTTACTTACCTCTTATGTGATCTTAGCCCCACGATACTCCACTCTCTTGCCATCGTACACCCACCACCTCCCGACACCTTTTTTTTCCTCACTTCCCATTACTTCAAAATTAAAGTAAATAGCCTACCTTCACACTTGTTATCATCGCTACATCACCACATTATCCGAGTCCCATCCTCATTAATGCCATGCAAAGAAAGTGGCGTATAATAATAGTCAATCGTTATTTAAGCATAATGATTACTTTGGTCAAAGTCAAGTTAAGGATAATTTGATAACGGGCCAATATAATGACTAAGCCCAAATAATAGAAATGACCCAAGCCGACCTGGATCCAACCACGACTTAAAGATAACATGATCCAAGGAGGAGCCCAATAAATTCTACCTAATAAAGAAAAGGATTAAAAAACTTGATTTATATTGGGAAATGATATTTTCACAACAATTTTTTGATATTTTCACATATAGATATAAATATGGTCGCTATAGGAGTGGAAATATCGTATATTCTCTTCCATAGGCATATTCCGAAACTTTTGGTTTTCATATCCTCAGTCAAATGACTGGGTGTAAGAGACCAAGGTGACATGAAAGTACCTGGTCAAAGATGCATATATAGTTGGTTTTGAGTGAGGGCCAGATGCCCTCAAATCTTGTATTAAATTACAATTTCATCCTCTTTTACCTATCTTTTTAAATTAATATTTGGAACTACTATAAACATCCCAAAAAGTCTTTTGACATTGTGTGGTGTGGGAAGTAGTACTGATAAAGGGATCCGGTTAGCATGAAGTTATTTTTTTGGTAAATTGGTTAATTGGTCAATAAAATTCTGACACATATACAATTTTGCCTGCGTGTCAATATTTTATTGGTTAATTGACCAACTTACCCCAAAATAAACTTTATACTAACCACTTCCCTAATAAAAGTATCACGTGCTTGAATAATAGGCATTCATCTTTTACCTCGTTTTAGCAATAATTTTTAACGGATTAGATTATCATGAAAATATTTTTATAATAAATTAATCGATATTGACACACAGGAAGAGACCACTTCTCGATTTGTACGTTGACACTATAATAATTTTATGATAACCACTCCTATTTTTAACATGATAGATTGCATATATCTTATATATATATATATATATATATATAAGTTCCATTCCGGACTCCCGGATCTTCTTTTTTTTTTAAGTTTAATATTTTATGGAACTGTAATTTTTTTATAATACAGTGTTTTAAGCGTTATTTTGATACAATGTTTTGGGTGTTTTGGGTTAGTATTTTTTTTTATTTTTTTGGGTGTTTTTATATACAGTGTTTTGGGCATTATTTAGAATTTTTGTATTGTACACTGTTTAATACTGTACAGTCTGTTTTGTTATATATATCCAAATCACACCCAAAACACTGTATTATGAAAAAAATTCAATTTCATAAAATATTAATTTTTTTTAAATTATTTTTAAAAAATAAGAAAAAAAAATCCAAATTTTTAAAAAAGTTCATTTGATATATATATATATATATATATATATATATATATATATATATATATATATATACACACACTTTTTTTATTGATGAAATTTTAGCGTATGAGAAGAGCATTGAATTTATTAAAATTCCAAAGAAAATAAGAAAAACTTAAAAAATCAAATGTGAGAATAGTCAAAGCTAAAACTGTCAAAGGTCTTTATGTAATTTGTCACAAGAATCGAGGACACACTTGTATAGTCAGCTAGCGACTAGGGTAAAGCCGCCAAGTGCCGACTATTAAACCATCGTATTCTCCGACTCACTTTCATTCTTTTTGGATTCATCATTGCTCTAAACCCATTTTCTCTCTCTATTGACGTTCTTTCTCCCTGAGCTTGCTCAGGGAAACCTCTAGGTTTTCCGATCTCATCATCTCCCTCAAAAGATTTCCGATTTGTTCTCACAGTAATCCCCAATTCTCTCACCCAGCCGTAGTTTTAACACTTCAATTCATCACTTCCATAACCAATTCACTGATTCATTCAATTACAATGTATTATCTTTGATTGTAGGGTTTTTCTTAATCTCCTCGATTATCACAAAAACCACACTGTTACATTACTTTATTTGCTTTTACAAACTTGCAGTTATGGCTATCCGATTCACCGTCACCTACTCCGGCTATGTTGCCCAAAACCTAGCGTCATCCGCGGCCACTAAGGCCGGCGGGTGGCGTTTATTTCACGGCTGTGCTACCCAATCTCGGACCCTCTTCGGGAATCCGAATCCGGCACCGGATTTAGAATTCCGGAGGCCGAGAAAGAACTGTTCCGGGTACGCTTCTCTCGCCGGGGAAATCCTCTTCGAGAGTGCGAAGTCTCCGAATGCTGTCGAATTGGCTTCGCTGATGAAATCAACGAACTGTGGTTCGGGGGTTTCTGCCATGGGGGCTTTTGGGGTTGCTCCATTGAATGCCTCTTCTGTTGTTCCGTTTTTGCAAGGATCTAAGTGGCTACCGTGTAATGAGATGAGCTTGAGGGCTGAGGTGGATAAAGGTGGAACTAAAATCGATGATTGGAAGACTAGTAGTGATTGTTGTGAGGATTTCTTCAAAGGGTCTAATGGAATGGAGTTTGAGAGGAATAATTGGCTGTCAAAACTATTGAGATGCTGTTCGGAGGATGCAAAGGCCGCTTTCACGGCTGTGAGTGTTAGTTTACTTTTCAAATCATCACTGGCTGAGACTAGTTTGATACCTTCGGCTTCTATGGCTCCAACTCTGGATGTGGGTGACCGCATCTTAGCAGAGAAGGTATAATCAACATACAGTTCGATTACTATTTTACTTTCAAATTTACCCTTTTTATGACTTAATTTATCATTTGATTGTATGGTTTTGTGTAAATTGAACATACCCTTCATAACATGATTTTGTCTACTGAAAAGAACTCTCTAATCTTAGCAAATAGATCTTAAAATCATGTTTTCAAGATGTGTTCACGTGCTTCATTACTTGAATGAATGAATATGATATAATTCATTTTCTTAATAGACTATGAACTATGTTTTGTCATGCTTTTGGATATTTAGGGGAAGATAGGCTATCTCTGATAAGTCGTCAATATGCCAAATTAAAGCATAAATTAGGCTTCTGATCTTAACTGTTGCTGACTGATCTACTTATTTTATGTAAAGAAGTGTTGAAATGGTTATTTCCATTTTAATTATTGTACGCAAGTTGCCTTGCCAATGGCATTTACACAATATGATGTCCTGTCTCTGAATTTTGTATGCTAATGTATTCTTTTCTTTCTATTAATGTTTAATCTAGTATGGAGAATGCTACATGTGTTTCTGTTCATTGAGTAAATTGTCCCTGGAATTGCTCATTGATTGAAGAAGATATTTGTTTTACTGTGGTCCAATGTATTACAATTAAATAAGTGTAATGGTTACTGGTTTAAAGAAAGATTTTTTTGATTTTTTTTTTTTTTTTTTTTTTTGGGGGGAGGGTTAAAAATATTTTCCTGATTTTGTTTGATCTTTCATTTGGTGTTTTAGGTTTCATATGTTTTCAGAAAGCCAGAAGTCTCAGACATTGTGATATTCAAGGCACCTCCAATTCTTCAGGTTCAATCTAATATTAAAGACTCCAACATTATAGAACAGTTTTATTAATCTGGTTGTGGCATTTATGGGGGATAAAAATGTTGTTTTTATGTTTGTATTACCTTTGTCTGTGTAGAAAATTGGTTATAGTTCTGATTACATCTTCATAAAGAGAGTTGTGGCGAAGGCTGGGGACTATGTTGAGGTAAGATCTCCTCCTCTTTGAAGGATAAGTCCTATCCCGCTGGTTCTGACCACTTGTGCATCTGAATATTCTGTGATAGGTTCGGGACGGTAAATTGATTGTGAATGGTATTATTCAAGACGAGGATTTCGTTTTGGAGCCGCTTGCTTATGACATGAAGTGTCTGGTATTTTCTCCAACCTTTTGTTCTTCCTGCTTATATGATGTTTTATTGTTGCTTAATTGCATCTATTTTACCTTAAAGATTAAAACATGGACATTTCTTGAGAAGTCTTGGCTGATTGTTCTTGTCATATTACAGCTTGTGCCTGAAGGTAATGTTTTTGTGATGGGGGACAATCGAAACAATAGTTACGACTCCCATAACTGGTAAGTAGGAGTTTCCGTAATATTATTAACTGATAAGTATTTGACATGGAAAATCATTATGAAATCGGAAGAAGCCTTTTTCATGTATTTTTATTTTTATTATTAAGAAAAAAAGAGGCTTTGGGTAGTAAGGGGATGTTGGTATCATGTATGAATTTGGGTATTATACATTCTGACATCCTTTTCTTTTTCTTATGTTTTCAGGGGTCCGCTTCCTATCCAAAACATAGTCGGAAGATCTGTTCTTCGATATTGGCCACCCTCCAAAATAACAGACACTATATATGAACCATGTACAATAAAAAAAGCATTTGTTGTTTCTTGACCATTTTAGTCCCTTGCTAGCAAGCGGGATGGTTTAGATAATTTGTTTCATTAAAAAAATTGTATTACCAAACATCTCCCACTTCTTTTTGGCTCCTTGCTGAGCAAATTGTGATCCTATTGCTGTAATACAACTGCATGATCAGTTTTTTTGGTAGATTATTACCATGTCAATTTGTGTTCTTATTGATAAGCCCTTCTGTGGCTGGTTTCTGTAATGACTTTCTGAAAATTAAGTGTGAATATGGAAATGAAATGAGTTATTTGATTTGTAAGGATTTGTCTCTAGCCATAGTTGTTTTTAATTTTGTTTATAATTTCCCATAGTTGTGGAACTGGATGTTAAGTTCCCATTTTTATTTATTAAAATTGTGCTGGGCTCACATAGCTTCAAAGTGATAGGAAGATAACAGAGTTGGCGCTTGTGTATTTATTTATCCCTCCATCTATCCTACCATCCACATTAAAAATCTGTTTTCCTCTGAGAGAGGCATTTGAGTTGCTGCCAGAAAAGTGTTACAGAAAGCTGGTGGTATGTCCTATTGATTCTTCTTTGAGGAGTTACGTTTATTAGGTGACAAGATCTGACTGAATTGAGTTTTGGGATTCTACTTTAAAGCAAAACTTTGAGCATCAACTCTGTTTCCCTTTCAGTTGGAACTAGAACTAGAACTAGAAAGGGATATCTGGAGCATGTAAATTTCCTTCTTTTTTTAATTTCCTCTTTTAGTTTTTGTGTTCTGATATGAATTATTCAGTATAACTGTTAAAATTACATCTTGTGCTTTGCTTGCGTGATAGACTTCAAGTGTTACTTAGCTTAATTAATCTATTAATACTCTGCTAAATTTCCCTCTATACAAGAGAGTTTTGCTCATCTAAAGCCAGGATTCCATTTCAGATTCTAGAAAATACTTGGAGATTTTTTATTTACCCATTAATTCATTACTCAATCTTCCTCCTTCACTCATTGGTGCCAAAAAAGGAGTTCTTTGTCATATAAAATGTGGCAGCAATTAAGGTTATTACATCATATTCATGCTCAAGTACAATAAGCTTTAGAAGAATCATGTGGCCTAATCTGCCATAACCAGCTTATACTGATTTCCCTAATTCAGTTCAACTTTGCTCTCGCCGTCTAATTGCTTCATTTCAACTTTTTTATATCTATACCAAGATGCACATACCATATAAGCCCCAAGATTCAATACACTCAACCCTGCTAATAACCAATAGAAATAGTTCAAATTATCCCTGTTCAAATTATTACTTCTAAACCATCCACCACTCACCTTATTCACCACGTCCACAGTCACTGAGCTTAAGAAGTATCCAAATGCCAATGAACACCATGAAATGCCTGTGCCCAGTGACTTCATTCCTGATGAACTCTGCATAGAAAAACTCTAGCAGTCCCACCAGTGTAAACATGTCGGCCATTCCAAATATAGCATATTGGAAACCTAACCAGAACACGCTTATTGGCAAAGGGTCAGTGGAGTCGACCATATTATGCTCGACAGCAACAGACTTTCGGTGTGTTTCTATGATTCCAGCTATGGCCATTGAAATAGCTGAGAGGACTAGTCCAACTGCAATGCGTTGTAGGTGTCGGATTCCAGTGGAATCCCTGTGAACTTTCGGAGAATTGGAACACAAAGGCGATCATATATCGGGATTAGAATGAACATAAAGACGAGGGAATGACGGGAATTGAGGAGCCAGGGACTTGAAAACCAAGGAGATTTCTGTCCATAGTATTGCTTTGTTGGATGCTGAAAGTTTGGAGTTGAGCCAAACATGTGTTCATGAAGATGGTGCTTACTATAATTGGGAGCATTCGCAATACAATTTTCGTTTCTTCAACTTGTGTCACTGTACACATGCTCCAGGGTCTGGGATTGTTGAGTGTGGATGAATCTGTGCTCCTAATAATTGCTGCGTGATCCAAGAACCTGCAACGTTTGATTGGATTAATAATGTTGGCTAAATAATAAAAATGGCCACTAGTTAGCTATGATTAACAATTCAAAATGTTGGATGAAACAGTACTTGAATTGATCAGTTTTCTGGAGAATCTCATTTCCCATTCCAGCTTCTTTGTCGTGAATCTCATGGAACTCTCCTGCAGTTTCTGGCAGTGAAAGATTTCGGTTTCTAATTGCAGCCACGAATACCTGTACATGGATCAGCATAACTACTTAATTAATTAGTATACTACATCTAAAATATCTATATATTCTCATCGGTAAATATAAACTAGCTAGCTAGTTTACATGAATATATCCTGTAGTATCCGACCGACTGAGGGCTTCCTTTGGGACATTATTCCTATAGATTGATTTTCCCATGCATAGGAAAAAAATTGCCATTAGTACCGCTAAAGTAGACACCCCAAAAGCCCAGTCCCAACCTTGACTGTCACTAATCCAGACCAGGAAAGTCACACCAAAGATAGCTCCAGTAACAACGAAAAAAAGCAACCAGTTGAAATAGCTAGACAGCAAAGCTGCCTCCTTAGGGTCTCCCTCATCAAATTGATCAGCTCCCAGTGAGGGGAGAGCGGCTTTAACCCCACCTGTCCCAAATGCAACTAAGTAGAGACCTGTGTATAGGATTGCAACTTGGCCACTGTCTGCAGCCTCACAATGATTCATTAGGCTTGGTGCAACATCCTTGCAAGGAGAGGGTCTTAGCTGTTGGAAGTATGCCTGTACTGCTAGGAGTGCATAGCCCTGCAATTACATAAATGATGAATTATTATTTTGTTTTTATAAAGAATATCTTACTTAGGATTCATTAATTTATAGCTCATATTTCTTTATAAATTTTTACATAGAGACCGACCATATGTTGATGGCATTTGGCTCTAATCATCTCTTCTTTCTTATCTTTTTTTCAACTTAATTATCCAAGACTACTTAATTTTATTTTATTTGGTTATTAATTAAATGTATTAATTTGTGGAAACTTAATATTTATGTAAGAACATATATAATCTGGTTGGTGAAAAAGATACATGCGTGGTAGGTGTATTTATACATCATTGGTTCTTCGTATCATTATTAATTGTTAGTTCATGATGAAGCAGTGACTAAATAATAAACCATTGATTAATAATACAATGGGTATTATTATTGTTTTTTTAATCTTCCCAAGTCAACTAATGTTTTTTCTTACGATTACAGTAACCATAAATATCTCAAAAACATATGTAATGATAAAAGACTAATAATTAATTGCGTTTAAACTTGACTAAATAATGGAGTAGTATTAAATTCTTGGTAAATCTTTAATATGGTTATAGTCTCTTTTGAAAACAAGCTGAAATTTTCATCGTGATATTGAGTTTGCATGTGTAAATTAAAACTGATGTAAAAGATTCCTATTGATTTGCGGGAACATACCAAGACTTCTACGGATCCAAACAGAATACAAGTCTTGAATCTGGACAAGTACGTATCGCAAATAAATCCTCCAAATAATGATAGCAAATAGGAAGCCCCCATGAAATTTGTAAGCATGTTGGCCGATTTTGTCAAGCTGAAGTTCATGTACCCATAAAAGTAAGTTATTAGGCTCACAGCATTGGCTATAAATGCCATGTTCTCAAGCCCTGTTGTCGCTGCAAGTATCGATCAAAACACAAGTAAGTCGGTCACATTAATTTGGAAACTAAACTCTTGTTGTTACAACTGCATGCCATAAAAAGTAAGTACCATATACAAAGAGAGATGCTCTTCTTCCTCCGAGTTTAGTTGGTTGTTCCTGTTTGATTTTGACTTCTCCTCCTAAGATACCCTGCATATATAATAATAATGTACAGTTAAATTTTAGAGCTAGAAATACTAGAGAACACATGCAGAATCTTATGCATGCCATGCATATAATAATGTGGCATTAATTGATGAGCTTATAAGATCGATCTCTGAAGTAAGTAAGAGGGTTACCATTTTCGACATGTCTAAGAGCTTTCAAGGAAAAAGTAGTAGTGTGTTCTTGAGAGTCAATGGGAGCTAGACGTTGTACAAGTTTGTTTATATAGAGAATTAAGGATGGATGGATGTTTTTTTTCTGCCTGCCTGCCTGCGCACAATGACAAGGAATGCCAAAAGGAATCAAACGGCATCTGTATTTTAATTTATTTTTTGCTAATTAAATGGCATCTCTGTCTTTGCATAAACTGTGTCTTAATGGTTTCTTTTTTGGTTTTTTTCTATGATTGTAACCTCTCTGTGTCTCTTAAAAATATACATTAACAAGACGTGTTTGTATGTTTTGACTATATTAGTTGACTATTTGCAGATGAGTTAATTAACCTCCTATCCTAATTAGAGAGAGAGAGTAGTGTAATTAATGTCATGTTAGTATATAATATTATTACTACTTTTTAGATTATTTTAAGAATTCTCCAAATAAAATGATCTACGATCTTTTTATAATAATTTGTCTATAATACCTTTATTATTAATTGTTATATTTCTATTCTCTATGATATTTATGAAAGATCGCTAATAAGAATGCAGAAAAAATTACTTAATTAAATGAGAATTTAAATATGAATAATTTTATTATTTTATCTTCTTTTTTAATATATGTAAAAAGTCAACCAACACTTTTATCCTGACAGTGAAGGAGTAATAATTTAGAGGAGCACATTCACTCACCCATTCTCTGCTATGATTTAATAAATGGAATTGTCAGCGCTAGGCTGGGTAATCATTTTTATTTTTATTTTTATATATATACATTTTCTCATGTTCATCTTTTACTCCCTCCGTTCTTTAATATAAATCTTTTTAGAGAAATATTTTTGTTCTTTAATATAAGTCGTTTGAGAATTTTAAGTAAGCATTAATTGCTTAGTTTCTAATATTACCCCAAGTATTAAATGTAACTTTAGTTCTCTCACTATTTTGTATCCAATAAATAACAATCTCTTATTCCAATACAAGCTGCAATATGTATAATTGATATTATAGTTAATCTTATACAATCATTTTTTGAATACATAGTTATATAAGAATGTAGTGTAATAATGTATTCATGTTGATGTATTAGCTATACAAAGTGCAAAAAACTATTATAGACTAATATAAGTCAAAATTAGTTAAATTATATCCAACTCATATTTGTAATAATAATATTGGTCCAAAACCAAATCAATCCATAACATAAAAAACTAGTTAACCAATTCAATAAATCTAAGTATTTTGATTAATTATATAATTTTAAACTTAAATTGTCAAGCCTAAATATATCTTTATTTCATATATGTCCTTAAAATAATAAATTGTATAGTATGATAATGATATCATGATACTAAACAACAACAAGCAGGGAGGGGAGGGGGAGGGCGAGGGGGAGGAAGGAGGGAGTTTGTTTAATCTCAATGAAAGGTACAAGAAGTAATCAAGATCAAATTATTAACCTCCCATGAAAATGGAGCTTAAGTACATTATATTATTCTATTAGTCTTTTAAACAAGTTGAAATCGGTTAATATGGTCTATAAGAGGGGGAGGGGGAGGGGGGGGTTTGTTTAATCTTGATGAAAGGTACAAGGAGTAATCAAGACCGTTACTAACCTCCCATGAAAATAGAGCTTAAGTACATTATATTATTCTATTAGTCTTTTAAACAAGTTGAAATAGGTTAATATGGTCTATAAAAAGGCCCTAGTTGATACCAAAGTTATAGTTATATGTTGCATAAAAGTTTTGTCGAGAACTACAATTGCGACATATATCAATATATAAAATTATATTCCTCCGTCTTCGTAATAAAATTCTTATATGATTTTCACGCATATTAAGAAGATGAATGAAATGACAAAACTACTATAATAATATGTCATTAATCATTTTCAATGTAGGTGAAGTGACTTTTCTAGTTTTTCAATTCAAATATTTTCAATACATAACTAATTATATTTATTGAATATGATACTAAACAACAATGAGCAGGAGAGGAGGGGGGGGAGGGAGTTTGTTTAATCTTGATGAAAGGTACAATGAGTAATCAAGATCAATTATTAACCTCCCATGAAAATGGAGCTTAAGTACATTATATTATTCTATTAGTCTTTTAAACAAGTTGAAATCAAGTTAATATGGTACATAAGAGGAGAGGGAGAGGGAGAGGGGGGGGAGGAGGAGTTTGTTTAATCTTGATGAAAGGTACAAGGAGTAATCAAGACCAGATTACTAACCTCCCATGAAAATGGAGCTTAAGTACATTATATTATTCTATTAGTCTTTTAAACAAGTTGAAATAAGTTAATATGGTCTATAAAAAGGCCCTAGTTGATACCTAAAGTAATAGTTATATGTTGCATATAAAAGTTTTTGTCTAACTACAATCATGATATATATCAATATATAAAATTATATTCCTCCGTTCTCAAGAATAAAAATTCTTATGAATTTTTCAAGCATAATAAGAAGATGAATGAAATGACAAAACTACTCATAATAATATGTCATTAATCATTTTCAATGAAAGGAGAGAGTGACTTTCTAGTTTTTCAATTCAAATATTTTCAATACATAACTAATTATATTTATCAATATGAGAGAGAATTAGAATAAGAAAAATATGAGATATTTAATACTTAGGGTATAATAGGAAAAAGACTAAAAGACAAAATACACCCCAAACTTTACATCTTATTTATCTGTGCACCCCAAATTTAAAAAGGTGTCTAAGTACACCCCATACTTAATTATGCGTGACAAAAAGCACACTTTTACCAATTAGTCGGTCAAAAGTGATCGGTTGTGACCGGCTAAGGCTTATCTGTTTAATACAGAGGGGGTAATATTGGTAATATGCATAATTAAGACTTAAGAAGGTATTTTAACACCGGTTATGTACTTATGTTGGTTATCAGACCAAAATCCCCAAATAGATTTGTTTAGGGTTCGCGATTCGTGAAGGAAAAGATGGGGGATTCTCAATTCTTGAGGGATTCTAATTGACAATGACGTTTATGGAGAGAAGGAGTCCCGAATACGATAAGTGATTCTCGATTGATGGCCGATTGATGGCCCCGGTATTTTTAGTGTGTACTTTTTGTAGTTTAGTGACTTCCTTTCTTTGTTTATTGTGTTACGTAGTAGTTTGAATAGGATTGTTGCTTTTTGTAGTATTTGTTTTGTAGTGGTCCTTTTTATGCTTTGTTCTCCGATTATGGGTAAAGTGGTCCCGATAGTGGGTAGTGGTCCACACATTTAATTAGTAAGTGGTCCCTTTGTGTTTGTGGTTGTGCGCATAATAAGGAATTTTTTTCATCAAAATTTTCCATGGTGGACACTTTGAAGATAGCCCACATGGCGATGGGTGGGAGGTACATTCAACTATTTTGATTGGCCATCATCGATTACATCTCTTTACTTGATATAATAGAAATGGGCAAGCGGTTGGGATATAAAGCTGGACACTTGAAGTTCCAGTACAAGACACCTGCAACTAGTATGGATAAAGGATTATGGGAGTTAGAAAATGATGATGATGTTATGACAATGTTTATGCTTATCCCTGATAGTAGGCTAATTGAAATATATTTGGAGGTGATTAGACCTATTGGAGCATCAATTGACTTGGATTATGAAAGAGAGTCAACTGATGAAGATTATGTGGATAGTTCTGGGGAAGAGTCAACTAAAGATGAAGAGGATTATGACTTAGATGAGGATGATAATGATAGTAGGGTGATCAATTTGGTGGTGAATCGATCTTTGGGGGTACCGAGGGGGAAGCGAGGACAAAGGGAAGGGAAAACAAAGGGAAGGGAAGGTGCAAGATGAAAGGCAAGAGAAAACAAACTTCGTAAACCAGTACATAAGAAGAACCACATGAACCAGATTTTCATCTCTAACCTATGATGAATCGATGTGGAAAGGATGCTAGAAGAGATGAATTTGATCTCGAAATACATGACTTACATGAAGAGCTACAAACAGAATTTAGGGAAGGTGTCACAGAGGATCCTGAGTTTGAATTGGGAATGACATTTAACAATGTCACTGAAGTGAGGGCAGCAATCAGAAGTCATGGCATCAAACAAGGAAGGAAGATTTATTTCAAGAAAAACCTGTCAAATAAGATCCAAGTAAGGTGTGTGGAGCCATGTACATGGTACTTTTATGTCTTGAAGGTGCAAAAGAGAGAAGCATACATTTAAAATAACTAGGTTACAGAAAGTGCATACTTGTTGCAGAGAATGGGATAATTATTGTATAAATGCAGAATACATTGCCAAAAAATATAAAGATGATCTTCAATGAATCCTATATGGGGATTATCGGTTCGGCCTATAATAAAGTGGTTGCAGATTTGGATATTGGGTTATCAAGGAGCCCAGCATACGTAGCTAAGAAGAGAGCAATGAAAATCATTGAAGGGAGGCTTTGAGGAGGAGTATGGATCGTCTTGGACTATGTTGCGAGCTTAGAAGAGCCATGCCCAGTAGTACTTGTATTTTGAAGAGAGCAGAACGAGTAGTAGTGGACAAGACTTGGGGGATTTTTGAGGTTTTATGTTTGTCTCAACCACTAAAAAGAATGATTCAAATTGGGTGTGGGTGTGAACCCTTTGGTAGGGCTTGATGGATACTTTCTCAAAGGACCGTATGGGGCCGGCTTATTGACTATAGATTGGTGTTGACCCTAACAATGGATGTGGCGATTGTGGGCCGTTGTTGAATCCGAGAACACTTTCTAGTCTTGGGTGTGGTTTATGAACTTCTTTGGTGGAAGATATTGGTGTTGCAAATGATGGAATTTGGACATTCATTTCAGATAAGCAAAAGGTACAAATAGCTTTTGGTGTTTCATTCAATTATTACACCCAATAGTATCTTTCTGATTACATACCTTCCTTTGTCTCTAGGGTTTGATTAATGCTTTAGAAGATGTGGTCCCTGCTGCTAAACACAGACATTGTGTAATGCATTTGTACAAGAACTTTTGGCAAAAACACAAAGGTTCTGGATTAAGAAAGTTGTTGTGGAATGCTGCTAAAGCCACAAATCCTTATGTATTTCAAGGGCAATGGAAGTGCTAAAAGACAAGATAAGAGTGCATATGAATGGCTAGCTCTAAGTCACTTTCGATTGGAGTAGGTCTCATTTTCGCACTATTTGCAAAAAGTGACATGATGTCAATAACCATTATGAGGTATTTAATAGCAAAATTCTTAAGTCCAGAGCCAAACCAATAATAGGTGTCTAGAAGGACTTAGACTATATCGCATGAATAGATTGTTAAAAGGAGGGAAATGATGATGAAACATAATGGTGTGTGTTGTGCCCTAGAATAGCTAAAAATTAGAAAATGGAAAGTTCGATTCCAGGGTGGACCGCCATTGTGGTCAGGTGGTGGTGGTAGGTTTCACATGACTGGTATTTGCATCGGGGCTGGGGTTATTCATTTGTGGTGGATTTGGGAATAGAACATGTTCTTGTAGGAGCCCGGAGGACTTGTGTGGAATACCTTGTGCTCATGTTATGTCATGCATTAACAAAATAGGCCGGAGATTCATATGCATATATATACGGTATTTAACCAAGGAGATGTATCTAAAGGTTTCTGATCACAACATCGAGCACTATAAGGCCGTGATCTGAAGTGGGATCCAATTTGGTGTTGAGCCACCTTGCCACCGATTAAACATACTCCCCAGGCGGAGCCTAAAGTTGTTAGGAGAAAAGGTAATGACATTCCGTAATCAAGTCCAACAAGTACAAGTTTGAAGAGGAAAGGAACATCATTGAGATGTGGTTTGGCAAGGAACGAATGGGGTCACAATTCAAGAGG